>CM074725.1:855000-1011643 GCA_037306005.1 Rhinophrynus dorsalis | reverse complement strand
CCAGTGTGTACATTACCTGCCTCCTCCATTACCTCTATACCCCTCATCTATCAGTATACCAGTGTGTACATTACCTGTCTCCTCCGTTACCTCTATACCCCTCATCTATCAGTATACCAGTGTGTACATTACCTGTCTCCTCCATTATCTCTATACCCCTCATCTATCAGTATACCAGTGTGTACATTACCTCTATACCCCTCATCTATCAGTATACCAGTGTGTACATTACCTGCCTCCTCCATTATCTCTATACCCCTCATCTATCTGTATACCAGTGTGTACATTACCTGCCTCCTCCATTACCTCTATACCCCTCATCTATCAGTATACCAGTGTGTACATTACCTGTCTCCTCCATTACCTCTGTACCTCCCATCTATCAGTATACCAGTGTGTACATTACCTGCCTCCTCCATTACCTCTATACCCCTCATCTATCAGTATACCAGTGTGTACATTACCTGCCTCCTCCATTACCTCTATACCTCCATCTATCAGTATACCAGTGTGTACATTACCTGCCTCCTCCGTTACCTCTATACCCCTCATCTATCAGTATACCAGTGTGTACATTACCTGTCTCCTCCATTACCTCAATACCCCTCATGTATCAGTATACCAGTGTGTACATTACCTGTCTCCTCCGTTACCTCTATACCTCTCATCTATCAGTATACCAGTGTGTACATTACCTGCCTCCTCCGTTACCTATATACCCCACATCTATCAGTATACCAGTGTGTACATTACCTGCCTCCTCCATTACCTCTATACCCCTCATCTATCAGTATACCAGTGTGTACATTACCTGTCTCCTCCATTACCTCTATACCCCTCATCTATCAATATACCAGTGTGTACATTACCTGTCTCCTCCATTACCTCTATACCCCTCATCTATCAGTATACCAGTGTGTACATTACCTGTCTCCTCCATTACCTCTATACCCCTCATCTATCAGTATACCAGTGTGTACATTACCTGTCTCCTCCATTACCTCTATACCTCTCATCTATCAGTATACCAGTGTGTACATTACCTGTCTCCTCCATTACCTCTATACCCCTCATCTATCAGTATACCAGTGTGTACATTACCTGTCTCCTCCATTACCTCTATACCCCTCATCTATCAGTATACCAGTGTGTACATTACCTGTCTCCTCCGTTACCTCTATACCCCTCATCTATCAGTATACCAGTGTGTACATTACCTGTCTCCTCCATTACCTCTATACCTCTCATCTATCAGTATAACAGTGTGTACATTACCTGCCTCCTCCATTACCTGTATACCCCTCATCTATCAGTATACCAGTGTGTACATTACCTGCCTCCTCCATTACATCTATACCCCTCATCTATCAGTATACCAGTGTGTACATTACCTGTCTCCTCCATTACCTCTATACCTCTCATCTATCAGTATAACAGTGTGTACATTACCTGCCTCCTCCATTATCTCTATACCCCTCATCTATCAGTATACCAGTGTGTACATTACCTGCCTCCTCCATTACCTCTATACCCCTCATCTATCTGTATACCAGTGTGTACATTACCTGTCTCCTCCATTACCTCTATACCCCTCATCTATCAGTATACCAGTGTGTACATTACCTGCCTCCTCCATTACCTCTGTACCCCTCATCTATCAGTATACCAGTGTGTACATTACCTGCCTCCTCCATTACCTCTATACCCCTCATCTATCAGTATACCAGTGTGTACATTACCTGCCTCCTCCGTTACCTCTATACCCCTCATCTATCAGTATACCAGTGTGTACATTACCTGCCTCCTCCATTACCTCTATACCCCTCATGTATCAGTATACCAGTGTGTACATTACCTGTCTCCTCCATTACCTCTATACCCCTCATCTATCAGTATACCAGTGTGTACATTACCTGCCTCCTCCATTACCTCTATACCTCTCATCTATCAGTATACCAGTGTGTACATTACCTCTATACCCCTCATCTATCAGTATACCAGTGTGTACATTACCTGCCTCCCCCATTACCTCTATACCCCTCATCTATCAGTATACCAGTGTGTACATTACCTGCCTCCCCCATTACCTCTATACCCCTCATCTATCTGTATACCAGTGTGTACATTACCTGTCTCCTCCGTTACCTCTATACCCCACATCTATCGGTATACCAGTGTGTACATTACCTGCCTCCTCCATTACCTCTATACCCCTCATCTATCGGTATACCAGTGTGTACATTACCTGCCTCCTCCATTACCTCTATACCTCTCATCTATCAGTATACCAGTGTGTACATTACCTCTATACCCCTCATCTATCAGTATACCAGTGTGTACATTACCTGCCTCCCCCATTACCTCTATACCTCTCATCTATCAGTATACCAGTGTGTACATTACCTGCCTCCCCCATTACCTCTATACCCCTCATCTATCTGTATACCAGTGTGTACATTACCTGTCTCCTCCGTTACCTCTATACCCCACATCTATCGGTATTCCAGTGTGTACATTACCTGTCTCCTCCATTACCTCTATACCCCTCATCTATCAGTATACCAGTGTGTACATTACCTGCCTCCTCCATTACCTCTATACCCCTCATCTATCAGTATACCAGTGTGTACATTACCTGTCTCCTCCGTTACCTCTATACCCCACATCTATCAGTATACCAGTGTGTACATTACCTGCCTCCTCCATTACCTCTATACCCCTCATGTATCAGTATACCAGTGTGTACATTACCTGTCTCCTCCATTATCTCTATACCCCTCATCTATCAGTATACCAGTGTGTACATTACCTGCCTCCTCCATTACCTCTATACCCCTCATGTATCAGTATACCAGTGTGTACATTACCTGTCTCCTCCATTACCTCTATACCCCTCATCTATCAGTATACCAGTGTGTACATTACCTGTCTCCTCCATTACCTCTATACCTCCATCTATCAGTATACCAGTGTGTACATTACCTGCCTCCTCCATTACCTCTATACCTCTCATCTATCAGTATACCAGTGTGTACATTACCTGTCTCCTCCATTACCTCTATACCTCTCATCTATCAGTATACCAGTGTGTACATTACCTGCCTCCCCCATTACCTCTATACCCCTCATCTATCAGTATACCAGTGTGTACATTACCTGTCTCCTCCATTACCTCTATATCCCTCATCTATCAGTATACCAGTGTGTACATTACCTGCCTCCTCCATTACCTCTATACCTCTCATCTATCGGTATACCAGTGTGTACATTACCTGCCTCCTCCATTACCTCTATACCCCTCATCTATCGGTATACCAGTGTGTACATTACCTGCCTCCTCCATTACCTCTATACCTCCATCTATCAGTATACCAGTGTGTACATTACCTGCCTCCCCCATTACCTCTATACCCCTCATCTATCAGTATACCAGTGTGTACATTACCTGCCTCCTCCATTACCTCTATACCCCTCATCTATCAGTATGCCAGTGTGTACATTACCTGTCTCCTCCGTTACCTCTATACCTCTCATCTATCAGTATACCAGTGTGTACATTACCTGCCTCCTCCATTACCTCTATACCCCACATCTATCGGTATACCAGTGTGTACATTACCTGCCTCCTCCGTTACCTCTATACCTCTCATCTATCAGTATACCAGTGTGTACATTACCTGCCTCCTCCATTACCTCTATACCCCTCATCTATCAGTATACCAGTGTGTACATTACCTGCCTCCCCCATTACCTCTATACCCCTCATCTATCAGTATACCAGTGTGTACATTACCTGTCTCCTCCATTACCTCTATACCCCTCATCTATCAGTATACCAGTGTGTACATTACCTGTCTCCTCCATTACCTCTATACCTCTCATCTATCAGTATACCAGTGTGTACATTACCTACCTCCACCATTACCTCTATACCCCACATCTATCGGTATACCAGTGTGTACATTACCTGCCTCCTCCGTTACCTCTATACCTCTCATCTATCAGTATACCAGTGTGTACATTACCTGTCTCCTCCGTTACCTCTATATCCCTCATCTATCAGTATACCAGTGTGTACATTACCTGCCTCCTCCGTTACCTCTATACTCCTCATCAATCAGTATACCAGTGTGTACATTACCTCTATACCCCTCATCTATCAGTATACCATTGTGTACATTACCTGTCTCCTCCGTTACCTCTATACCTCTCATCTATCAGTATACCAGTGTGTACATTACCTGTCTCCTCCGTTACCTCTATACCTCTCATCTATCAGTATACCAGTGTGTACATTACCTGCCTCCTCCGTTACCTCTATACCCCTCATCTATCAGTATACCAGTGTGTACATTACCTGTCTCCTCCATTACCTCTATACCCCACATCTATCAGTATACCAGTGTGTACATTACCTGTCTCCTCCATTACCTCTGTACCCCTCATCTATCAGTATACCAGTGTGTACATTACCTGCCTCCTCCATTACCTCTATACCTCTCATCTATCAGTATACCAGTGTATACATTACCTCTATACCCCTCATCTATCAGTATACCAGTGTGTACATTACCTGCCTCCTCCATTACCTCTATACCCCTCATCTATCAGTATACCAGTGTGTACATTACCTGCCTCCTCCATTACCTCTATACCCCTCATCTATCAGTATACCAGTGTGTACATTACCTGTCTCCTCCATTACCTCTATACCTCTCATCTATCAGTATACCAGTGTGTACATTGCCTGCCTCCCCCATTACCTCTATACCCCTCATCTATCAGTATACCAGTGTGTACATTACCTGCCTCCTCCATTACCTCTATACCTCTCATCTATCAGTATACCAGTGTGTACATTACCTGTCTCCTCCATTACCTCTATACCCCTCATCTATCAGTATACCAGTTTGTACATTACCTGTCTCCTCCATTACCTCTATACCCCTCATCTATCAGTATACCAGTGTGTACATTACCTGCCTCCTCCATTACCTCTATACCCCTCATCTATCAGTATACCAGTGTGTACATTACCTGTCTCCTCCATTACCTCTATACCCCTCATCTATCAGTATACCACTGTGTACATTACCTGCCTCCTCCATTACCTCTATACCCCTCATCTATCAGTATACCAGTGTATACATTACCTGACTCACCCATTTCCTCTCGTGGCTCCTTGCTGTGACGGAGACTGTACACCAGGCGATAGAGCTGGAGAGAGAGACGTTGTTTGGTGAATAATGAATAAAGAGGAAGACATTCTTCCCCCATGGGGTTATCTGTCTTGTACACACACCTCTCTCCATCTTCTTCTCTCTCCTGTGTGTCACATACATGTATCTTGTCTTCCCTGACTCACTCCTCACCTCTCTCCATCTTCTCCTCTCTCCTGTGTTTCACATACCTGTATCATGTCTTCCCTGACTCACTCCTCACCTCTCCCCATCTTCTCCTCTCTCCTGTGTGTCACATACCTGTATCTTGTCTTCCCTGACTCATTCCTCACCTCTCCCCATCTTCTCCTCTCTCCTGTGTGTCACATACCTGTATCTTATCTTCCCTGACTCATTCCTCACCTCTCCCCATCTTCTCCTCTCTCCTGTGTGTCACATACCTGTATCTTGTCTTCCCTGACTCATTCCTCACCTCTCCCCATCTTCTCCTCTCTCCTGTGTGTCACATACCTGTATCTTGTCTTCCCTGACTCACTCCTCACCTCTCTCCATCTTCTCCTCTCTCCTGTGTGTCACATACCTTTATCTTGTCTTCCCTGACTCATTCCTCACCTCTCCCCATCTTCTCCTCTCTCCTGTGTGTCACATACCTGTATCTTGTCTTCCCTGACCCATTCCTCACCTCTCTCCATCTTCTCCTCTCTCCTGTGTGTCACATACCTGAATCTTGTCTTCCCTGACTCATTCCTCACCTCTCCCCATCTTCTCCTCTCTCCTGTGTGTCACATACCTGTATCTTGTCTTCCCTGACTCACTCCTCACCTCTCCCCATCTTCTCCTCTCTCCTGTGTGTCACATACCTGTATATTGGCTTCCCTGACTCACTCCTCACCTCTCCCCATCTTCTCCTCTCTCCTGTGTGTCATATACCTGTATCTTGTCATCCCTGACTCATTCCTCACCTCTCCCCATCTTCTCCTCTCTCCTGTGTGTCACATACCTGTATCTTGTCTTCCCTGACTCACTCCTCACCTCTCCCCATCTTCTCCTCTCTCCTGTCTGTCACATACCTGTATCTTGTCTTCCCTGACTTATTCCTCACCTCTCTCCATCTTCTCCTCTCTCCTGTGTGTCACATACCTGTATCTTGTCTTCCCTGACTCATTCCTCACCTCTCCCCATCTTCTCCTCTCTCCTGTGTGTCACATACCTGTATCTTGTCTTCCCTGACTCATTCCTCACCTCTCCCCATCTTCTCCTCTCTCCAGTGTGTCACATACCTGTATCTTGTCTTCCCTGACTCATTCCTCACCTCTCCCCATCTTCTCCTCTCTCCTGTGTGTCACATACCTGTATCTTGTCTTCCCTGACTCACTCCTCACCTCTCCCCATCTTCTCCTCTCTCCTGTGTGTCACATACCTGTATCATGTCTTCCCTGACTCACTCCTCACCTCTCCCCATCTTCTCCTCTCTCCTGTGTGTCACATACCTGTATCTTGTCTTCCCTGACTTATTCCTCACCTCTCCCCATCTTCTCCTCTCTCCTGTGTGTCACTTACCTGTATCTTGTCTTCCCTGACTCATTCCTCACCTCTCCCCATCTTCTCCTCTCTCCTGTGTGTCACATACCTGTATCTTGTCTTCCCTGACTCATTCCTCACCTCTCCCCATCTTCTCCTCTCTCCTGTGTGTCACATACCTGTATCTTGTCTTCCCTGACTCACTCCTCACCTCTCTCCATCTTCTCCTCTCTCCTGTGTGTCACTTACCTGTATCTTGTCTTCCCTGACTCACTCCTCACCTCTCCCCATCTTCTCCTCTCTCCTGTGTGTCACATACCTGTATCTTGTCTTCCCTGACTCACTCCTCACATCTCCCCATCTTCTCCTCTCTCCTGTGTGTCACATACCTGTATCATGTCTTCCCTGACTCACTCCTCACCTCTCCCCATCTTCTCCTCTCTCCTGTGTGTCACATACCTGTATCTTGTCTTCCCTGACTCACTCCTCACATCTCCCCATCTTCTCCTCTCTCCTGTGTGTCACATACCTGTATCTTGTCTTCCCTGACTCACTCCTCACCTCTCCCCATCTTCTCCTCTCTCCTGTGTGTCACATACCTGTATCTTGTCTTCCCTGACTCACTCCTCACATCTCCCCATCTTCTCCTCTCTCCTGTGTGTCACATACCTGTATCTTGTCTTCCCTGACTCACTCCTCACCTCTCCCCATCTTCTCCTCTCTCCTGTGTGTCACATACCTGTATCTTGTCTTCCCTGACTCACTCCTCACCTCTCCCCATCTTCTCCTCTCTCCTGTGTGTCACATACCTGTATCTTGTCTTCCCTGACTCACTCCTCACCTCTCCCCATCTTCTCCTCTCTCCTGTGTGTCACATACCTGTATCTTGTCTTCCCTGACTCACTCCTCACCTCTCCCCATCTTCTCCTCTCTCCTGTGTGTCACTTACCTGTATCTTGTCTTCCCTGACTCACTCCTCACCTCTCCCCATCTTCTCCTCTCTCCTGTGTGTCACATACCTGTATCTTATCTTCCCTGACTCACTCCTCACCTCTCCCCATCTTCTCCTCTCTCCTGTGTGTCACTTACCTGTATCTTGTCTTCCCTGACTCACTCCTCACCTCTCCCCATCTTCTCCTCTCTCCTGTGTGTCACATACCTGTATCTTGTCTTCCCTGTCTCACTCCTCACCTCTCCCCATCTTCTCCTCTCTCCTGTGTGTCACATACCTGTATCTTGTCTTCCCTGACTCACTCCTCACCTCTCCCCATCTTCTCCTCTCTCCTGTGTGTCACATACCTGTATCTTGTCTTCCCTGACTCACTCCTCACCTCTCCCCATCTTCTCCTCTCTCCTGTGTGTCACATACCTGTATCTTGTCTTCCCTGTCTCACTCCTCACCTCTCCCCATCTTCTCCTCTCTCCTGTGTGTCACATACCTGTATCTTGTCTTCCCTGACTCACTCCTCACCTCTCCCCATCTTCTCCTCTCTCCTGTGTGTCACATACCTGTATCTTGTCTTCCCTGACTCACTCCTCACCTCTCTCCATCTTCTCCTCTCTCCTGTGTGTCACATACCTGTATCTTGTCTTCCCTGACTCACTCCTCACCTCTCCCCATCTTCTCCCCTCTCCTGTGTGTCACATACCTGTATCTTGTCTTCCCTGACTCACTCCTCACCTCTCCCCATCTTCTCCTCTCTCCTGTGTGTCACATACCTGTATCTTGTCTTCCCTGACTCATTCCTCACCTCTCCCCATCTTCTCCTCTCTCCTGTGTGTCACATACCTGTATCTTGTCTTCCCTGACTCACTCCTCACCTCTCCCCATCTTCTCCTCTCTCCTGTGTGTCACATACCTGTATCTTGTCTTCCCTGACTCATTCCTCACCTCTCCCCATCTTCTCCTCTCTCCTGTGTGTCACATACCTGTATCTTGTCTTCCCTGACTCATTCCTCACCTCTCCCCATCTTCTCCTCTCTCCTGTGTGTCACATACATGTATCTTGTCTTCCCTGACTCACTCCTCACCTCTCTCCATCTTCTCCTCTCTCCTGTGTGTCACATACCTGTATCTTGTCTTCCCTGACTCACTCCTCACCTCTCCCCATCTTCTCCTCTCTCCTGTGTGTCACATACCTGTATCTTGTCTTCCCTGACTCATTCCTCACCTCTCCCCATCTTCTCCTCTCTCCTGTGTGTCACATACCTGTATCTTGTCTTCCCTGACTCATTCCTCACCTCTCCCCATCTTCTCCTCTCTCCTGTGTGTCACATACCTGTATCTTGTCTTCCCTGACTCACTCCTCACCTCTCCCCATCTTCTCCTCTCTCCTGTGTGTCACATACCTGTATCTTGTCTTCCCTGACTCATTCCTCACCTCTCCCCATCTTCTCCTCTCTCCTGTGTGTCACATACCTGTATCTTGTCTTCCCTGACTCATTCCTCACCTCTCCCCATCTTCTCCTCTCTCCTGTGTGTCACATACCTGTATCTTGTCTTCCCTGACTCATTCCTCACCTCTCCCCATCTTCTCCTCTCTCCAGTGTGTCACATACCTGTATCTTGTCTTCCCTGACTCATTCCTCACCTCTCCCCATCTTCTCCTCTCTCCTGTGTGTCACATACCTGTATCTTGTCTTCCCTGACTCACTCCTCACCTCTCCCCATCTTCTCCTCTCTCCTGTGTGTCACATACCTGTATCATGTCTTCCCTGACTCACTCCTCACCTCTCCCCATCTTCTCCTCTCTCCTGTGTGTCACATACCTGTATCTTGTCTTCCCTGACTTATTCCTCACCTCTCCCCATCTTCTCCTCTCTCCTGTGTGTCACTTACCTGTATCTTGTCTTCCCTGACTCATTCCTCACCTCTCCCCATCTTCTCCTCTCTCCTGTGTGTCACATACCTGTATCTTGTCTTCCCTGACTCATTCCTCACCTCTCCCCATCTTCTCCTCTCTCCTGTGTGTCACATACCTGTATCTTGTCTTCCCTGACTCACTCCTCACCTCTCTCCATCTTCTCCTCTCTCCTGTGTGTCACTTACCTGTATCTTGTCTTCCCTGACTCACTCCTCACCTCTCCCCATCTTCTCCTCTCTCCTGTGTGTCACATACCTGTATCTTGTCTTCCCTGACTCACTCCTCACATCTCCCCATCTTCTCCTCTCTCCTGTGTGTCACATACCTGTATCATGTCTTCCCTGACTCACTCCTCACCTCTCCCCATCTTCTCCTCTCTCCTGTGTGTCACATACCTGTATCTTGTCTTCCCTGACTCACTCCTCACATCTCCCCATCTTCTCCTCTCTCCTGTGTGTCACATACCTGTATCTTGTCTTCCCTGACTCACTCCTCACCTCTCCCCATCTTCTCCTCTCTCCTGTGTGTCACATACCTGTATCTTGTCTTCCCTGACTCACTCCTCACATCTCCCCATCTTCTCCTCTCTCCTGTGTGTCACATACCTGTATCTTGTCTTCCCTGACTCACTCCTCACCTCTCCCCATCTTCTCCTCTCTCCTGTGTGTCACATACCTGTATCTTGTCTTCCCTGACTCACTCCTCACCTCTCCCCATCTTCTCCTCTCTCCTGTGTGTCACATACCTGTATCTTGTCTTCCCTGACTCACTCCTCACCTCTCCCCATCTTCTCCTCTCTCCTGTGTGTCACATACCTGTATCTTGTCTTCCCTGACTCACTCCTCACCTCTCCCCATCTTCTCCTCTCTCCTGTGTGTCACTTACCTGTATCTTGTCTTCCCTGACTCACTCCTCACCTCTCCCCATCTTCTCCTCTCTCCTGTGTGTCACATACCTGTATCTTATCTTCCCTGACTCACTCCTCACCTCTCCCCATCTTCTCCTCTCTCCTGTGTGTCACTTACCTGTATCTTGTCTTCCCTGACTCACTCCTCACCTCTCCCCATCTTCTCCTCTCTCCTGTGTGTCACATACCTGTATCTTGTCTTCCCTGTCTCACTCCTCACCTCTCCCCATCTTCTCCTCTCTCCTGTGTGTCACATACCTGTATCTTGTCTTCCCTGACTCACTCCTCACCTCTCCCCATCTTCTCCTCTCTCCTGTGTGTCACATACCTGTATCTTGTCTTCCCTGACTCACTCCTCACCTCTCCCCATCTTCTCCTCTCTCCTGTGTGTCACATACCTGTATCTTGTCTTCCCTGTCTCACTCCTCACCTCTCCCCATCTTCTCCTCTCTCCTGTGTGTCACATACCTGTATCTTGTCTTCCCTGACTCACTCCTCACCTCTCCCCATCTTCTCCTCTCTCCTGTGTGTCACATACCTGTATCTTGTCTTCCCTGACTCACTCCTCACCTCTCTCCATCTTCTCCTCTCTCCTGTGTGTCACATACCTGTATCTTGTCTTCCCTGACTCACTCCTCACCTCTCCCCATCTTCTCCCCTCTCCTGTGTGTCACATACCTGTATCTTGTCTTCCCTGACTCACTCCTCACCTCTCCCCATCTTCTCCTCTCTCCTGTGTGTCACATACCTGTATCTTGTCTTCCCTGACTCATTCCTCACCTCTCCCCATCTTCTCCTCTCTCCTGTGTGTCACATACCTGTATCTTGTCTTCCCTGACTCACTCCTCACCTCTCCCCATCTTCTCCTCTCTCCTGTGTGTCACATACCTGTATCTTGTCTTCCCTGACTCATTCCTCACCTCTCCCCATCTTCTCCTCTCTCCTGTGTGTCACATACCTGTATCTTGTCTTCCCTGACTCATTCCTCACCTCTCCCCATCTTCTCCTCTCTCCTGTGTGTCACATACATGTATCTTGTCTTCCCTGACTCACTCCTCACCTCTCTCCATCTTCTCCTCTCTCCTGTGTGTCACATACCTGTATCTTGTCTTCCCTGACTCACTCCTCACCTCTCCCCATCTTCTCCTCTCTCCTGTGTGTCACATACCTGTATCTTGTCTTCCCTGACTCATTCCTCACCTCTCCCCATCTTCTCCTCTCTCCTGTGTGTCACATACCTGTATCTTGTCTTCCCTGACTCATTCCTCACCTCTCCCCATCTTCTCCTCTCTCCTGTGTGTCACATACCTGTATCTTGTCTTCCCTGACTCACTCCTCACCTCTCCCCATCTTCTCCTCTCTCCTGTGTGTCACATACCTGTATCTTGTCTTCCCTGACTCATTCCTCACCTCTCCCCATCTTCTCCTCTCTCCTGTGTGTCACATACCTGTATCTTGTCTTCCCTGACTCACTCCTCACCTCTCCCCATCTTCTCCCCTCTCCTGTGTGTAACATACCTGTATCTTGTCTTCCCTGACTCATTCCTCACCTCTCCGCATCTTCTCCTCTCTCCTGTGTGTCACATACCTGTATCTTGTCATCCCTGACTCACTCCTCACCTCTCCCCATCTTCTCCTCTCTCCTGTGTGTCACATACCTGTATCTTGTCTTCCCTGACTCATTCCTCACCTCTCTCCATCTTCCCCTCTCTCCTGTGTGTCACATACCTGTATATTGTCATCCCTGACTCACTCCTCACCTCTCCCCATCTTCTCCTCTCTCCTGTGTGTCACATACCTGTATCTTGTCTTCCCTGACTCATTCCTCACCTCTCCCCATCTTCTCCTCTCTCCTGTGTGTCACATACCTGTATCTTGTCTTCCCTGACTCACTCCTCACCTCTCCCCATCTTCTCCTCTCTCCTGTGTGTCACATACCTGTATCTTGTCTTCCCTGACTCACTCCTCACCTCTCCCCATCTTCTCCTCTCTCCTGTGTGTCACATACCTGTATCTTGTCTTCCCTGACTCATTCCTCACCTCTCCCCATCTTCTCCTCTCTCCTGTGTGTCACATACCTGTATCTTGTCTTCCCTGACTCACTCCTCACCTCTCCCCATCTTCTCCTCTCTCCTGTGTGTCACATACCTGTATCATGTCTTCCCTGACTCACTCCTCACCTCTCCCCATCTTCTCCTCTCTCCTGTGTGTCACATACCTGTATCTTGTCTTCCCTGACTCACTCCTCACCTCTCCCCATCTTCTCCTCTCTCCTGTGTGTCACATACCTGTATCTTGTCTTCCCTGACTCATTCCTCACCTCTCCCCATCTTCTCCTCTCTCCTGTGTCACATACCTGTATCTTGTCTTCCCTGTCTCACTCCTCACCTCTCTCCATCTTCTCCTCTCTCCTGTGTGTCACATACCTGTATCTTGTCTTCCCTGTCTCACTCCTCACCTCTCTCCATCTTCTCCTCTCTCCTGTGTGTCACATACCTGTATCTTGTCTTCCCTGACTCACTCCTCACCTCTCCCCATCTTCTCCTCTCTCCTGTGTGTCACATACCTGTATCTTGTCTTCCCTGACTCACTCCTCACCTCTCCCCATCTTCTCCTCTCTCCTGTGTGTCACATACCTGTATCTTGTCTTCCCTGACTCACTCCTCACCTCTCCCCATCTTCTCCTCTCTCCTGTGTGTCACATACCTGTATCTTGTCTTCCCTGACTCACTCCTCACCTCTCTCCATCTTCCCCTCTCTCCTGTGTGTCACATACCTGTATCTTGTCTTCCCTGACTCATTCCTCACCTCTCCCCATCTTCTCCTCTCTCCTGTGTGTCACTTACCTGTATCTTGTCTTCCCTGACTCACTCCTCACCTCTCCCCATCTTCTCCTCTCTCCTGTGTGTCACATACCTGTATCTTGTCTTCCCTGACTCACTCCTCACCTCTCCCCATCTTCTCCTCTCTCCTGTGTGTTACATACCTGTATCTTGTCTTCCCTGACTCACTCCTCACCTCTCTCCATCTTCTCCTCTCTCCTGTGTGTCACATACCTGTATCTTATCTTCCCTGACTCATTCCTCACCTCTCCCCATCTTCTCCTCTCTCCTGTGTGTCACATACCTATATCTTGTCTTCCCTGACTCACTCCTCACCTCTCCCCATCTTCTCCTCTCTCCTGTGTGTCACATACCTGTATCTTGTCTTCCCTGACTCACTCCTCACCTCTCCCCATCTTCTCCTCTCTCCTGTGTGTCACATACCTGTATCTTGTCTTCCCTGACTCATTCCTCACCTCTCCCCATCTTCTCCTCTCTCCTGTGTGTCACATACCTGTATCTTGTCTTCCCTGACTCACTCCTCACCTCTCCCCATCTTCTCCTCTCTCCTGTGTGTCACATACCTGTATCTTGTCTTCCCCGACTCACTCCTCACCTCTCCCCATCTTCTCCTCTCTCCTGTGTGTCACATACCTGTATCTTGTCTTCCCTGACTCACTCCTCACCTCTCTCCATCTTCTCCTCTCTCCTGTGTGTCACATACCTATATCTTGTCTTCCCTGACTCATTCCTCACCTCTCCCCATCTTCTCCTCTCTCCTGTGTGTCACATACCTATATCTTGTCTTCCCTGACTCATTCCTCACCTCTCTCCATCTTCTCCTCTCTCCTGTGTGTCACATACCTATATCTTGTCTTCCCTGACTCATTCCTCACCTCTCTCCATCTTCTCTCTCCTGTGTGTCACATACCTGTATCATGTCTTCCCTGACTCATTCCTCACCTCTCCCCATCTTCTCCTCTCTCCTGTGTGTCACATACCTATATCTTGTCTTCCCTGACTCATTCCTCACCTCTCTCCATCTTCTCCTCTCTCCTGTGTGTCACATACCTGTATCTTGTCTTCCCTGACTCACTCCTCACCTCTCCCCATCTTCTCCTCTCTCCTGTGTGTCACATACCTGTATCTTGTCTTCCCTGACTCACTCCTCACCTCTCTCCATCTTCTCCTCTCTCCTGTGTGTCACATACCTGTATCTTGTCTTCCCTGACTCACTCCTCACCTCTCCCCATCTTCTCCTCTCTCCTGTGTGTTACATACCTGTATCTTGTCTTCCCTGACTCATTCCTCACCTCTCTCCATCTTCCCCTCTCTCCTGTGTGTCACATACCTGTATCTTGTCTTCCCTGTCTCACTCCTCACCTCTCCCCATCTTCTCCTCTCTCCTGTGTGTCACATACCTGTATCTTGTCTTCCCTGACTCACTCCTCACCTCTCCCCATCTTCTCCTCTCTCCTGTGTGTCACATACCTGTATCTTGTCTTCCCTGACTCACTCCTCACCTCTCCCCATCTTCTCCTCTCTCCTGTGTGTCACATACCTGTATCTTGTCTTCCCTGACTCATTCCTCACCTCTCCCCATCTTCTCCTCTCTCCTGTGTGTCACATACCTGTATCTTGTCTTCCCTGACTCATTCCTCACCTCTCCCCATCTTCTCCTCTCTCCTGTGTGTCACATACCTGTATCTTGTCTTCCCTGACTCACTCCTCACCTCTCCCCATCTTCTCCCCTCTCCTGTGTGTCACATACCTGTATCTTGTCTTCCCTGACTCATTCCTCACCTCTCCCCATCTTCTCCTCTCTCCTGTGTGTCACATACCTGTATCTTGTCTTCCCTGACTCATTCCTCACCTCTCTCCATCTTCCCCTCTCTCCTGTGTGTCACATACCTGTATCTTGTCTTCCCTGACTCATTCCTCACCTCTCCCCATCTTCTCCTCTCTCCTGTGTGTCACATACCTGTATCTTGTCTTCCCTGACTCATTCCTCACCTCTCCCCATCTTCTCCTCTCTCCTGTGTGTCACATACCTGTATCTTGTCTTCCCTGACTCACTCCTCACCTCTCCCCATCTTCCCCTCTCTCCTGTGTGTCACATACCTGTATCTTGTCTTCCCCGACTCACTCCTCACCTCTCCCCATCTTCTCCTCTCTCCTGTGTGTCACTTACCAGTATCTTGTCTTCCCTGACTCACTCCTCACCTCTCTCCATCTTCTTCTCTCTCCTGTGTGTCACATACCTGTATCTTGTCTTCCCTGACTCACTCCTCACCTCTCCCCATCTTCTCCTCTCTCCTGTGTGTCACATACCTGTATCTTGTCTTCCCTGACTCATTCCTCACCTCTCCCCATCTTCTCCTCTCTCCTGTGTGTCACATACCTGTATCTTATCTTCCCTGTCTCACTCCTCACCTCTCCCCATCTTCTCCTCTCTCCTGTGTGTCACATACATGTATCTTGTCTTCCCTGACTCACTCCTCACCTCTCCCCATCTTCTCCTCTCTCCTGTGTGTCACATACCTGTATCTTATCTTCCCTGACTCATTCCTCACCTCTCCCCATCTTCTCCTCTCTCCTGTGTGTCACATACCTGTATCTTGTCTTCCCTGACTCATTCCTCACATCTCCCCATCTTCTCCTCTCTCCTGTGTGTCACATACCTCTATCTTGTCTTCCCTGACTCACTCCTCACCTCTCCCCATCTTCTCCTCTCTCCTGTGTGTCACATACCTGTATCTTGTCTTCCCTGACTCACTCCTCACCTCTCCCCATCTTCTCCTCTCTCCTGTGTGTCACATACCTGTATCTTGTCTTCCCTGACTCATTCCTCACATCTCACCATCTTCTCCTCTCTCCTGTGTGTCACATACCTGTATCTTGTCTTCCCTGACTCACTCCTCACCTCTCCCCATCTTCTCCTCTCTCCTGTGTGTCACATACCTGTATCTTGTCATCCCTGACTCACTCCTCACCTCTCCCCATCTTCTCCTCTCTCCTGTGTGTCACATACCTGTATCTTGTCTTCCCTGACTCATTCCTCACCTCTCCCCATCTTCTCCTCTCTCCTGTGTGTCACATACCTGTATCTTGTCTTCCCTGACTCACTCCTCACCTCTCCCCATCTTCTCCTCTCTCCTGTGTGTCACATACCTGTATCTTGTCTTCCCTGACTCACTCCTCACCTCTCCCCATCTTCTCCTCTCTCCTGTGTGTCACATACCTGTATCTTGTCTTCCCTGACTCACTCCTCACATCTCCCCATCTTCTCCTCTCTCCTGTGTGTCACATACCTGTATCTTGTCTTCCCTGACTCACTCCTCACCTCTCCCCATCTTCTCCTCTCTCCTGTGTGTCACTTACCTGTATCTTGTCTTCCCTGACTCACTCCTCACCTCTCCCCATCTTCTCCTCTCTCCTGTGTGTCACATACCTGTATCTTGTCTTCCCTGACTCACTCCTCACCTCTCCCCATCTTCTCCTCTCTCCTGTGTGTCACATACCTGTATATTGTCTTCCCTGACTCACTCCTCACCTCTCTCCATCTTCTCCTCTCTCCTGTGTGTCACATACCTGTATCTTGTCTTCCCTGTCTCACTCCTCACCTCTCCCCATCTTCTCCTCTCTCCTGTGTGTCACATACCTGTATCTTGTCTTCCCTGACTCACTCCTCACCTCTCCCCATCTTCTCCTCTCTCCTGTGTGTCACATACCTGTATCTTGTCTTCCCTGACTCACTCCTCACCTCTCCCCATCTTCTCCTCTCTCCTGTGTGTCACATACCTGTATCTTATCTTCCCTGACTCACTCCTCACCTCTCTCCATCTTCTCCTCTCTCCTGTGTGTCACATACCTGTATCTTGTCTTCCCTGACTCACTCCTTACCTCTCCCCATCTTCTCCTCTCTCCTGTGTGTCACATACCTGTATCTTGTCTTCCCTGACTCTCTCCTCACCTCTCCCCATCTTCTCCTCTCTCCTGTGTGTCACATACCTGTATCTTGTCTTCCCTGACTCATTCCTCACCTCTCCCCATCTTCTCCTCTCTCCTGTGTGTCACATACCTGTATCTTGTCTTCCCTGACTCACTCCTCACCTCTCCCCATCTTCTCCTCTCTCCTGTGTGTCACATACCTGTGTCTTGTCTTCCCTGACTCACTCCTCACCTCTCCTCATCTTCTCCCCTCTCCTGTGTGTCACATACCTGTATCTTGTCTTCCCTGACTCACTCCTCACCTCTCCCCATCTTCTCCTCTCTCCTGTGTGTCACATACCTGTATCTTGTCTTCCCCGACTCACTCCTCACCTCTCCCCATCTTCTCCTCTCTCCTGTGTGTCACATACCTGTATCTTGTCTTCCCTGACTCACTCCTCACCTCTCTCCATCTTCTCCTCTCTCCTGTGTGTCACATACCTGTATCTTGTCTTCCCTGACTCATTCCTCACCTCTCCCCATCTTCTCCTCTCTCCTGTGTGTCACATACCTGTATCGTGTCTTCCCTGACTCATTCCTCACCTCTCCCCATCTTCTCCTCTCTCCTGTGTGTCACATACCTGTATCTTGTCTTCCCTGACTCACTCCTCACCTCTCCCCATCTTCTCCTCTCTCCTGTGTGTCACATACCTGGATCTTGTCTTCCCTGACTCACTCCTCACCTCTCCCCATCTTCTCCTCTCTCCTGTCTGTCACATACCTGTATCTTGTCTTCCCTGACTCATTCCTCACCTCTCCCCATCTTCTCCTCTCTCCTGTGTGTCACATACCTGTATCTTGTCTTCCCTGACTCACTCCTCACCTCTCCCCATCTTCTCCTCTCTCCTGTGTGTCACATACCTGTATCTTGTCTTCCCTGACTCACTCCTCACCTCTCCCCATCTTCTCCTCTCTCCTGTGTGTCACATACCTGTATCTTGTCTTCCCTGACTCACTCCTCACCTCTCCCCATCTTCTCCTCTCTCCTGTGTGTCACATACCTGTATCTTGTCTTCCCTGACTCACTCCTCACCTCTCCCCATCTTCTCCTCTCTCCTGTGTGTCACATACCTGTATCTTGTCTTCCCTGACTCATTCCTCACCTCTCCCCATCTTCTCCTCTCTCTTGTGTGTCACATACCTGTATATTGGCTTCCCTGACTCACTCCTCACCTCTCCCCATCTTCTCCTCTCTCCTGTCTGTCACATACCTGTATCTTGTCTTCCCTGACTCATTCCTCACCTCTCCCCATCTTCTCCTCTCTCCAGTGTGTCACATACCTGTATCTTGTCTTCCCTGACTCATTCCTCACCTCTCCCCATCTTCTCCTCTCTCCTGTGTGTCATATACCTGTATCTTGTCTTCCCTGACTCATTCCTCACCTCTCCCCATCTTCTCCTCTCTCCTGTGTGTCACATACCTGTATCTTGTCTTCCCTGACTCATTCCTCACTTCTCTCCATCTTCTCCTCTCTCCTGTGTGTCACATACCTGTATCTTGTCTTCCCTGACTCACTCCTCACCTCTCCCCATCTTCTCCTCTCTCCTGTGTGTCACATACCTGTATCTTGTCTTCCCTGACTCACTCCTCACCTCTCCCCATCTTCTCCTCTCTCCTGTGTGTCACATACCTGTATCTTGTCTTCCCTGACTCATTCCTCACCTCTCCCCATCTTCTTCTCTCTCCTGTGTGTCACATACCTGTATCTTGTCTTCCCTGACTCATTCCTCACCTCTCCCCATCTTCTCCTCTCTCCTGTGTGTCACATACCTGTATCATGTCTTCCCTGACTCACTCCTCACCTCTCCCCATCTTCTCCTCTCTCCTGTGTGTCACATACCTGTATCTTGTCTTCCCTGACTCACTCCTCACCTCTCCCCATCTTCTCCTCTCTCCTGTGTGTCACATACCTGTATCTTGTCTTCCCTGTCTCACTCCTCACCTCTCCCCATCTTCTCCTCTCTCCTGTGTGTCACATACCTGTATCTTGTCTTCCCTGACTCACTCCTCACCTCTCCCCATCTTCTCCTCTCTCCAGTGTGTCACATACCTGTATCTTGTCTTCCCTGACTCACTCCTCACATCTCCCCATCTTCTTCTCTCTCCTGTGTGTCACATACCTGTATCTTGTCTTCCCTGACTCACTCCTCACATCTCCCCATCTTCTCCTCTCTCCTGTGTGTCACATACCTTTATCGTGTCTTCCCTGACTCACTCCTCACCTCTCTCCATCTTCTCCTCTCTCCTGTGTGTCACATACCTGTATCTTGTCTTCCCTGACTCACTCCTCACCTCTCCCCATCTTCTCCTCTCTCCTGTGTGTCACATACCTGTATCTTGTCTTCTCTGTCTCACTCCTCACCTCTCCCCATCTTCCCCTCTCTCCTGTGTGTCACATACCTGTATCTTGTCTTCCCTGACTCATTCCTCACCTCTCCCCATCTTCTCCTGTCTCTTGTGTGTCACATACCTGTATCTTGTCTTCCCCGACTCATTCCTCACCTCTCCCCATCTTCTCCCCCTTCCATTGTGTGTTACTAACCTGTATCGTGTCACCTCATCTCTCCCTGTCTACTTCCCGTTCCATTGTTTTTACTTACCTGTATCTTGTCTCCCTCCCCCCACCCAACTCCTTCCTCACCTCTAACCCCTCGTGCTGTTTGTCACATACCTGTTTTTCTGGGATCGGTGCTGTGCAAAATGACACCCCTAAGATGATGATTCCAGAGCACACAAAAAGAATGATAGCAAAGTAGAGATAATGCACCCCACAAATGAGGGCTGGGCATGAGCTAGGAGAGGAACAGCTTCCCGACCCAAATGCAAACTCAGGCACCATGCGACACAGGCCCTGTGTCTTCCCTGACTCACTCCTCACCTCTCCCCATCTTCTCCTCTCTCCTGTGTGTAACTTACCTGTATCTTATCTTCCCTGACTCACTCCTCACCTCTCCCCATCTTCTCCTCTCTCCTGTGTGTCACTTACCTGTATCTTGTCTTCCCTGACTCACTCCTCACCTCTCTCCATCTTCTTCTCTCTCCTGTGTGTCACATACCTGTATCTTGTCTTCCCTGACTCACTCCTCACCTCTCCCCATCTTCTCCTCTCTCCTGTGTGTCACATACCTGTATCTTGTCTTCCCTGACTCATTCCTCACCTCTCCCCATCTTCTCCTCTCTCCTGTGTGTCACATACCTGTATCTTATCTTCCCTGTCTCACTCCTCACCTCTCCCCATCTTCTCCTCTCTCCTGTGTGTCACATACCTGTATCTTGTCTTCCCTGACTCACTCCTCACCTCTCTCCATCTTCTTCTCTCTCCTGTGTGTCACATACCTGTATCTTGTCTTCCCTGACTCATTCCTCACCTCTCCCCATCTTGTCCTCTCTCCTGTGTGTCACATACCTGTATCTTGTCTTCCCTGACTCACTCCTCACCTCTCCCCATCTTCTCCTCTCTCCTGTGTGTCACATACCTGTATCTTATCTTCCCTGACTCATTCCTAACCTCTCCCCATCTTCTCCTCTCTCCTGTGTGTCACATACCTGTATCTTGTCTTCCCTGACTCATTCCTCACATCTCCCCATCTTCTCCTCTCTCCTGTGTGTCACATACCTGTATCTTGTCTTCCCTGACTCACTCCTCACCTCTCCCCATCTTCTCCTCTCTCCTGTGTGTCACATACCTGTATCTTGTCTTCCCTGACTCACTCCTCACCTCTCCCCATCTTCTCCTCTCTCCTGTGTGTCACATACCTGTATCTTGTCTTCCCTGACTCACTCCTCACCTCTCCCCATCTTCTCCTCTCTCCTGTGTGTCACATACCTGTATCTTGTCTTCCCTGACTCACTCCTCACCTCTCCCCATCTTCTCCTCTCTCCTGTGTGTCACATACCTGTATCTTGTCATCCCTGACTCACTCCTCACCTCTCCCCATCTTCTCCTCTCTCCTGTGTGTCACATACCTGTATCTTGTCTTCCCTGACTCATTCCTCACCTCTCCCCATCTTCTCCTCTCTCCTGTGTGTCACATACCTGTATCTTGTCTTCCCTGACTCACTCCTCACTTCTACCCATCTTCTCCTCTCTTCTGTGTGTCACATACCTATACATAGTCTTCCCTGACTCACTCCTCACCTCTCCCCATCTTCTCCTCTCTCCTGTGTGTCACATACCTGTATCTTGTCTTCCCTGACTCACTCCTCACCTCTCCCCATCTTCTCCTCTCTCCTGTGTGTCACATACCTGTATATTGTCTTCCCTGACTCACTCCTCACCTCTCTCCATCTTCTCCTCTCTCCTGTGTGTCACATACCTGTATCTTGTCTTCCCTGACTCACTCCTCACCTCTCCCCATCTTCTCCTCTCTCCTGTGTGTCACATACCTGTATCTTGTCTTCCCTGACTCACTCCTCACCTCTCCCCATCTTCTCCTCTCTCCTGTGTGTCACATACCTGTATCTTATCTTCCCTGACTCACTCCTCACCTCTCTCCATCTTCTCCTCTCTCCTGTGTGTCACATACCTGTATCTTGTCTTCCCTGACTCACTCCTTACCTCTCCCCATCTTCTCCTCTCTCCTGTGTGTCACATACCTGTATCTTGTCTTCCCTGACTCTCTCCTCACCTCTCCCCATCTTCTCCTCTCTCCTGTGTGTCACATACCTGTATCTTGTCTTCCCTGACTCATTCCTCACCTCTCCCCATCTTCTCCTCTCTCCTGTGTGTCACATACCTGTATCTTGTCTTCCCTGACTCACTCCTCACCTCTCCCCATCTTCTCCTCTCTCCTGTGTGTCACATACCTGTATCTTGTCTTCCCTGACTCACTCCTCACCTCTCCTCATCTTCTCCCCTCTCCTGTGTGTCACATACCTGTATCTTGTCTTCCCTGACTCACTCCTCACCTCTCCCCATCTTCTCCTCTCTCCTGTGTGTCACATACCTGTATCTTGTCTTCCCCGACTCACTCCTCACCTCTCCCCATCTTCTCCTCTCTCCTGTGTGTCACATACCTGTATCTTGTCTTCCCTGACTCACTCCTCACCTCTCTCCATCTTCTCCTCTCTCCTGTGTGTCACATACCTGTATCTTGTCTTCCCTGACTCATTCCTCACCTCTCCCCATCTTCTCTTCTCTCCTGTGTGTCACATACCTGTATCTTGTCTTCCCTGACTCATTCCTCACCTCTCCCCATCTTCTCCTCTCTCCTGTGTGTCACATACCTGTATCTTGTCTTCCCTGACTCATTCCTCACCTCTCCCCATCTTCTCCTCTCTCCTGTGTGTCACATACCTGTATCGTGTCTTCCCTGACTCATTCCTCACCTCTCCCCATCTTCTCCTCTCTCCTGTGTGTCACATACCTGTATCTTGTCTTCCCTGACTCACTCCTCACCTCTCCCCATCTTCTCCTCTCTCCTGTGTGTCACATACCTGGATCTTGTCTTCCCTGACTCACTCCTCACCTCTCCCCATCTTCTCCTCTCTCCTGTCTGTCACATACCTGTATCTTGTCTTCCCTGACTCATTCCTCACCTCTCCCCATCTTCTCCTCTCTCCTGTGTGTCACATACCTGTATCTTGTCTTCCCTGACTCACTCCTCACCTCTCCCCATCTTCTCCTCTCTCCTGTGTGTCACATACCTGTATCTTGTCTTCCCTGACTCACTCCTCACCTCTCCCCATCTTCTCCTCTCTCCTGTGTGTCACATACCTGTATCTTGTCTTCCCTGACTCACTCCTCACCTCTCCCCATCTTCTCCTCTCTCCTGTGTGTCACTTACCTGTATCTTGTCTTCCCTGACTCATTCCTCACCTCTCCCCATCTTCTCCTCTCTCCTGTGTGTCACTTACCTGTATCTTGTCTTCCCTGACTCACTCCTCACCTCTCCCCATCTTCTCCTCTCTCCTGTGTGTCACATACCTGTATCTTGTCTTCCCTGACTCACTCCTCACCTCTCCCCATCTTCTCCTCTCTCCTGTGTGTCACTTACCTGTATCTTGTCTTCCCTGACTCACTCCTCACCTCTCCCCATCTTCTCCTCTCTCCTGTGTGTCACATACCTGTATCTTGTCTTCCCTGACTCATTCCTCACCTCTCCCCATCTTCTCCTCTCTCCTGTGTGTCACTTACCTGTATCTTGTCTTCCCTGACTCACTCCTCACATCTCCCCATCTTCTCCTCTCTCCTGTGTGTCACATACCTGTATATTGGCTTCCCTGACTCACTCCTCACCTCTCCCCATCTTCTCCTCTCTCCTGTCTGTCACATACCTGTATCTTGTCTTCCCTGACTCATTCCTCACCTCTCCCCATCTTCTCCTCTCTCCAGTGTGTCACATACCTGTATCTTGTCTTCCCTGACTCATTCCTCACCTCTCCCCATCTTCTCCTCTCTCCTGTGTGTCATATACCTGTATCTTGTCTTCCCTGACTCACTCCTCACCTCTCTCCATCTTCTTCTCTCTCCTGTGTGTCACATACCTGTATCTTGTCTTCCCTGACTCATTCCTCACCTCTCCCCATCTTGTCCTCTCTCCTGTGTGTCACATACCTGTATCTTGTCTTCCCTGACTCACTCCTCACCTCTCCCCATCTTCTCCTCTCTCCTGTGTGTCACATACCTGTATCTTATCTTCCCTGACTCATTCCTAACCTCTCCCCATCTTCTCCTCTCTCCTGTGTGTCACATACCTGTATCTTGTCTTCCCTGACTCATTCCTCACATCTCCCCATCTTCTCCTCTCTCCTGTGTGTCACATACCTGTATCTTGTCTTCCCTGACTCACTCCTCACCTCTCCCCATCTTCTCCTCTCTCCTGTGTGTCACATACCTGTATCTTGTCTTCCCTGACTCACTCCTCACCTCTCCCCATCTTCTCCTCTCTCCTGTGTGTCACATACCTGTATCTTGTCTTCCCTGACTCACTCCTCACCTCTCCCCATCTTCTCCTCTCTCCTGTGTGTCACATACCTGTATCTTGTCTTCCCTGACTCACTCCTCACCTCTCCCCATCTTCTCCTCTCTCCTGTGTGTCACATACCTGTATCTTGTCATCCCTGACTCACTCCTCACCTCTCCCCATCTTCTCCTCTCTCCTGTGTGTCACATACCTGTATCTTGTCTTCCCTGACTCATTCCTCACCTCTCCCCATCTTCTCCTCTCTCCTGTGTGTCACATACCTGTATCTTGTCTTCCCTGACTCACTCCTCACCTCTACCCATCTTCTCCTCTCTTCTGTGTGTCACATACCTATACATAGTCTTCCCTGACTCACTCCTCACCTCTCCCCATCTTCTCCTCTCTCCTGTGTGTCACATACCTGTATCTTGTCTTCCCTGACTCACTCCTCACCTCTCCCCATCTTCTCCTCTCTCCTGTGTGTCACATACCTGTATATTGTCTTCCCTGACTCACTCCTCACCTCTCTCCATCTTCTCCTCTCTCCTGTGTGTCACATACCTGTATCTTGTCTTCCCTGACTCACTCCTCACCTCTCCCCATCTTCTCCTCTCTCCTGTGTGTCACATACCTGTATCTTGTCTTCCCTGACTCACTCCTCACCTCTCCCCATCTTCTCCTCTCTCCTGTGTGTCACATACCTGTATCTTATCTTCCCTGACTCACTCCTCACCTCTCTCCATCTTCTCCTCTCTCCTGTGTGTCACATACCTGTATCTTGTCTTCCCTGACTCACTCCTTACCTCTCCCCATCTTCTCCTCTCTCCTGTGTGTCACATACCTGTATCTTGTCTTCCCTGACTCTCTCCTCACCTCTCCCCATCTTCTCCTCTCTCCTGTGTGTCACATACCTGTATCTTGTCTTCCCTGACTCATTCCTCACCTCTCCCCATCTTCTCCTCTCTCCTGTGTGTCACATACCTGTATCTTGTCTTCCCTGACTCACTCCTCACCTCTCCCCATCTTCTCCTCTCTCCTGTGTGTCACATACCTGTATCTTGTCTTCCCTGACTCACTCCTCACCTCTCCTCATCTTCTCCCCTCTCCTGTGTGTCACATACCTGTATCTTGTCTTCCCTGACTCACTCCTCACCTCTCCCCATCTTCTCCTCTCTCCTGTGTGTCACATACCTGTATCTTGTCTTCCCCGACTCACTCCTCACCTCTCCCCATCTTCTCCTCTCTCCTGTGTGTCACATACCTGTATCTTGTCTTCCCTGACTCACTCCTCACCTCTCTCCATCTTCTCCTCTCTCCTGTGTGTCACATACCTGTATCTTGTCTTCCCTGACTCATTCCTCACCTCTCCCCATCTTCTCCTCTCTCCTGTGTGTCACATACCTGTATCTTGTCTTCCCTGACTCATTCCTCACCTCTCCCCATCTTCTCCTCTCTCCTGTGTGTCACATACCTGTATCTTGTCTTCCCTGACTCATTCCTCACCTCTCCCCATCTTCTCCTCTCTCCTGTGTGTCACATACCTGTATCGTGTCTTCCCTGACTCATTCCTCACCTCTCCCCATCTTCTCCTCTCTCCTGTGTGTCACATACCTGTATCTTGTCTTCCCTGACTCACTCCTCACCTCTCCCCATCTTCTCCTCTCTCCTGTGTGTCACATACCTGGATCTTGTCTTCCCTGACTCACTCCTCACCTCTCCCCATCTTCTCCTCTCTCCTGTCTGTCACATACCTGTATCTTGTCTTCCCTGACTCATTCCTCACCTCTCCCCATCTTCTCCTCTCTCCTGTGTGTCACATACCTGTATCTTGTCTTCCCTGACTCACTCCTCACCTCTCCCCATCTTCTCCTCTCTCCTGTGTGTCACATACCTGTATCTTGTCTTCCCTGACTCACTCCTCACCTCTCCCCATCTTCTCCTCTCTCCTGTGTGTCACATACCTGTATCTTGTCTTCCCTGACTCACTCCTCACCTCTCCCCATCTTCTCCTCTCTCCTGTGTGTCACTTACCTGTATCTTGTCTTCCCTGACTCATTCCTCACCTCTCCCCATCTTCTCCTCTCTCCTGTGTGTCACTTACCTGTATCTTGTCTTCCCTGACTCACTCCTCACCTCTCCCCATCTTCTCCTCTCTCCTGTGTGTCACATACCTGTATCTTGTCTTCCCTGACTCACTCCTCACCTCTCCCCATCTTCTCCTCTCTCCTGTGTGTCACTTACCTGTATCTTGTCTTCCCTGACTCACTCCTCACCTCTCCCCATCTTCTCCTCTCTCCTGTGTGTCACATACCTGTATCTTGTCTTCCCTGACTCATTCCTCACCTCTCCCCATCTTCTCCTCTCTCCTGTGTGTCACTTACCTGTATCTTGTCTTCCCTGACTCACTCCTCACATCTCCCCATCTTCTCCTCTCTCCTGTGTGTCACATACCTGTATATTGGCTTCCCTGACTCACTCCTCACCTCTCCCCATCTTCTCCTCTCTCCTGTCTGTCACATACCTGTATCTTGTCTTCCCTGACTCATTCCTCACCTCTCCCCATCTTCTCCTCTCTCCAGTGTGTCACATACCTGTATCTTGTCTTCCCTGACTCATTCCTCACCTCTCCCCATCTTCTCCTCTCTCCTGTGTGTCATATACCTGTATCTTGTCTTCCCTGACTCATTCCTCACCTCTCCCCATCTTCTCCTCTCTCCTGTGTGTCACATACCTGTATCTTGTCTTCCCTGACTCATTCCTCACCTCTCTCCATCTTCTCCTCTCTCCTGTGTGTCACATACCTGTATCTTGTCTTCCCTGACTCACTCCTCACCTCTCCCCATCTTCTCCTCTCTCCTGTGTGTCACATACCTGTATCTTGTCTTCCCTGACTCATTCCTCACCTCTCCCCATCTTCTCCCCTCTCCTGTGTGTCACATACCTATATCTTGTCTTCCCTGACTCATTCCTCACCTCTCTCCATCTTCTCCTCTCTCCTGTGTGTCACATACCTGTATCTTGTCTTCCCTGACTCACTCCTCACCTCTCCCCATCTTCTCCTCTCTCCTGTGTGTCACATACCTGTATCTTGTCTTCCCTGACTCACTCCTCACCTCTCCCCATCTTCTCCTCTCTCCTGTGTGTCACATACCTGTATCTTGTCTTCCCTGACTCACTCCTCACCTCTCCCCATCTTCTCCTCTCTCCTGTGTGTCACATACCTGTATCTTGTCTTCCCTGACTCACTCCTCACCTCTCCCCATCTTCTCCTCTCTCCTGTGTGTCACATACCTATATCTTGTCTTCCCTGACTCATTCCTCACCTCTCCCCATCTTCTTCTCTCTCCTGTGTGTCACATACCTGTATCTTGTCTTCCCTGACTCATTCCTCACCTCTCCCCATCTTCTCCTCTCTCCTGTGTGTCACATACCTGTATCATGTCTTCCCTGACTCACTCCTCACCTCTCCCCATCTTCTCCTCTCTCCTGTGTGTCACATACCTGTATCTTGTCTTCCCTGACTCACTCCTCACCTCTCCCCATCTTCTCCTCTCTCCTGTGTGTCACATACCTGTATCTTGTCTTCCCTGTCTCACTCCTCACCTCTCCCCATCTTCTCCTCTCTCCTGTGTGTCACATACCTGTATCTTGTCTTCCCTGACTCACTCCTCACCTCTCCCCATCTTCTCCTCTCTCCAGTGTGTCACATACCTGTATCTTGTCTTCCCTGACTCACTCCTCACATCTCCCCATCTTCTTCTCTCTCCTGTGTGTCACATACCTTTATCGTGTCTTCCCTGACTCACTCCTCACCTCTCTCCATCTTCTCCTCTCTCCTGTGTGTCACATACCTGTATCTTGTCTTCCCTGACTCACTCCTCACCTCTCCCCATCTTCTCCTCTCTCCTGTGTGTCACATACCTGTATCTTGTCTTCCCTGTCTCACTCCTCACCTCTCCCCATCTTCCCCTCTCTCCTGTGTGTCACATACCTGTATCTTGTCTTCCCTGACTCATTCCTCACCTCTCCCCATCTTCTCCTGTCTCTTGTGTGTCACATACCTGTATCTTGTCTTCCCCGACTCATTCCTCACCTCTCCCCATCTTCTCCCCCTTCCATTGTGTGTTACTAACCTGTATCGTGTCACCTCATCTCTCCCTGTCTACTTCCCGTTCCATTGTTTTTACTTACCTGTATCTTGTCTCCCTCCCCCCACCCAACTCCTTCCTCACCTCTAACCCCTCGTGCTGTTTGTCACATACCTGTTTTTCTGGGATCGGTGCTGTGCAAAATGACACCCCTAAGTTGATGATTCCAGAGCACACAAAAAGAATGATAGCAAAGTAGAGATAATGCACCCCACAAATGAGGGCTGGGCATGAGCTAGGAGAGGAACAGCTTCCCGACCCAAATGCAAACTCAGGCACCATGCGACACAGGCCCTGTGTCTTCCCTGACTCACTCCTCACCTCTCCCCATCTTCTCCTCTCTCCTGTGTGTCACTTACCTGTATCTTGTCTTCCCTGACTCACTCCTCACCTCTCCCCATCTTCTCCTCTCTCCTGTGTGTCACATACCTGTATCTTGTCTTCCCTGACTCACTCCTCACCTCTCCCCATCTTCTCCTCTCTCCTGTGTGTCACTTACCTGTATCTTATCTTCCCTGACTCACTCCTCACCTCTCCCCATCTTCTCCTCTCTCCTGTGTGTCACTTACCTGTATCTTGTCTTCCCTGACTCATTCCTCACCTCTCCCCATCTTCTCCTCTCTCCTGTGTGTCACATACCTGTATCTTGTCTTCCCTGACTCATTCCTCACCTCTCCCCATCTTCTCCTCTCTCCTGTGTGTCACATACCTGTATCTTGTCTTCCCTGACTCACTCCTCACCTCTCCCCATCTTCTCCTCTCTCCAGTGTGTCACATACCTGTATCTTGTCTTCCCTGACTCATTCCTCACCTCTCCCCATCTTCTCCTCTCTCCTGTGTGCCACATACCTGTATCTTGTCTTCCCTGACTCACTCCTCACCTCTCCCCATCTTCTCCTCTCTCCTGTGTGTCATATACCTGTATCTTGTCTTCCCTGACTCACTCCTCACCTCTCCCCATCTTCTCCTCTCTCCTGTGTGTCACATACCTGTATCTTGTCTTCCCTGACTCACTCCTCACCTCTCCCCATCTTCTCCTCTCTCCTGTGTGTCACATACCTGTATCTTGTCTTCCCTGACTCACTCCTCACCTCTCCCCATCTTCTCCTCTCTCCTGTGTGTCACATACCTGTATCTTGTCTTCCCTGACTCACTCCTCACCTCTCCCCATCTTCTCCTCTCTCCTGTGTGTCACATACCTGAATCTTGTCTTCCCTGACTCACTCCTCACCTCTCCCCATCTTCTCCTCTCTCCTGTGTGTCACATACCTGTATCATGTCTTCCCTGACTCACTCCTCACCTCTCCCCATCTTCTCCTCTCTCCTGTGTGTCATATACCTGTATCTTGTCTTCCCTGACTCACTCCTCACCTCTCCCCATCTTCTCCTCTCTCCTGTGTGTCACATACCTGTATCTTGTCTTCCCTGACTCACTCCTCACCTCTCCCCATCTTCTCCTCTCTCCTGTGTGTCACATACCTGTATCTTGTCTTCCCTGACTCATTCCTCACCTCTCCCCATCTTCTCCTCTCTCCTGTGTGTCACTTACCTGTATCTTGTCTTCCCTGACTCACTCCTCACATCTCCCCATCTTCTCCTCTCTCCTGTGTGTCACTTACCTGTATCTTGTCTTCCCTGACTCACTCCTCACCTCTCCCCATCTTCTCCTCTCTCCTGTCTGTCACATACCTGTATCTTGTCTTCCCTGACTCATTCCTCACCTCTCCCCATCTTCTCCTCTCTCCAGTGTGTCACATACCTGTATCTTGTCTTCCCTGACTCATTCCTCACCTCTCCCCATCTTCTCCTCTCTCCTGTGTGTCATATACCTGTATCTTGTCTTCCCTGACTCATTCCTCACCTCTCCCCATCTTCTCCTCTCTCCTGTGTGTCACATACCTGTATCTTGTCTTCCCTGACTCATTCCTCACCTCTCTCCATCTTCTCCTCTCTCCTGTGTGTCACATACCTGTATCTTGTCTTCCCTGACTCACTCCTCACCTCTCCCCATCTTCTCCTCTCTCCTGTGTGTCACATACCTGTATCTTGTCTTCCCTGACTCATTCCTCACCTCTCCCCATCTTCTCCCCTCTCCTGTGTGTCACATACCTATATCTTGTCTTCCCTGACTCATTCCTCACCTCTCTCCATCTTCTCCTCTCTCCTGTGTGTCACATACCTGTATCTTGTCTTCCCTGACTCACTCCTCACCTCTCCCCATCTTCTCCTCTCTCCTGTGTGTCACATACCTGTATCTTGTCTTCCCTGACTCACTCCTCACCTCTCCCCATCTTCTCCTCTCTCCTGTGTGTCACATACCTGTATCTTGTCTTCCCTGACTCACTCCTCACCTCTCCCCATCTTCTCCTCTCTCCTGTGTGTCACATACCTGTATCTTGTCTTCCCTGACTCACTCCTCACCTCTCCCCATCTTCTCCTCTCTCCTGTGTGTCACATACCTATATCTTGTCTTCCCTGACTCATTCCTCACCTCTCCCCATCTTCTTCTCTCTCCTGTGTGTCACATACCTGTATCTTGTCTTCCCTGACTCATTCCTCACCTCTCCCCATCTTCTCCTCTCTCCTGTGTGTCACATACCTGTATCATGTCTTCCCTGACTCACTCCTCACCTCTCCCCATCTTCTCCTCTCTCCTGTGTGTCACATACCTGTATCTTGTCTTCCCTGACTCACTCCTCACCTCTCCCCATCTTCTCCTCTCTCCTGTGTGTCACATACCTGTATCTTGTCTTCCCTGTCTCACTCCTCACCTCTCCCCATCTTCTCCTCTCTCCTGTGTGTCACATACCTGTATCTTGTCTTCCCTGACTCACTCCTCACCTCTCCCCATCTTCTCCTCTCTCCAGTGTGTCACATACCTGTATCTTGTCTTCCCTGACTCACTCCTCACATCTCCCCATCTTCTTCTCTCTCCTGTGTGTCACATACCTTTATCGTGTCTTCCCTGACTCACTCCTCACCTCTCTCCATCTTCTCCTCTCTCCTGTGTGTCACATACCTGTATCTTGTCTTCCCTGACTCACTCCTCACCTCTCCCCATCTTCTCCTCTCTCCTGTGTGTCACATACCTGTATCTTGTCTTCCCTGTCTCACTCCTCACCTCTCCCCATCTTCCCCTCTCTCCTGTGTGTCACATACCTGTATCTTGTCTTCCCTGACTCATTCCTCACCTCTCCCCATCTTCTCCTGTCTCTTGTGTGTCACATACCTGTATCTTGTCTTCCCCGACTCATTCCTCACCTCTCCCCATCTTCTCCCCCTTCCATTGTGTGTTACTAACCTGTATCGTGTCACCTCATCTCTCCCTGTCTACTTCCCGTTCCATTGTTTTTACTTACCTGTATCTTGTCTCCCTCCCCCCACCCAACTCCTTCCTCACCTCTAACCCCTCGTGCTGTTTGTCACATACCTGTTTTTCTGGGATCGGTGCTGTGCAAAATGACACCCCTAAGTTGATGATTCCAGAGCACACAAAAAGAATGATAGCAAAGTAGAGATAATGCACCCCACAAATGAGGGCTGGGCATGAGCTAGGAGAGGAACAGCTTCCCGACCCAAATGCAAACTCAGGCACCATGCGACACAGGCCCTGTGTCTTCCCTGACTCACTCCTCACCTCTCCCCATCTTCTCCTCTCTCCTGTGTGTCACTTACCTGTATCTTGTCTTCCCTGACTCACTCCTCACCTCTCCCCATCTTCTCCTCTCTCCTGTGTGTCACATACCTGTATCTTGTCTTCCCTGACTCACTCCTCACCTCTCCCCATCTTCTCCTCTCTCCTGTGTGTCACTTACCTGTATCTTATCTTCCCTGACTCACTCCTCACCTCTCCCCATCTTCTCCTCTCTCCTGTGTGTCACTTACCTGTATCTTGTCTTCCCTGACTCATTCCTCACCTCTCCCCATCTTCTCCTCTCTCCTGTGTGTCACATACCTGTATCTTGTCTTCCCTGACTCATTCCTCACCTCTCCCCATCTTCTCCTCTCTCCTGTGTGTCACATACCTGTATCTTGTCTTCCCTGACTCACTCCTCACCTCTCCCCATCTTCTCCTCTCTCCAGTGTGTCACATACCTGTATCTTGTCTTCCCTGACTCATTCCTCACCTCTCCCCATCTTCTCCTCTCTCCTGTGTGCCACATACCTGTATCTTGTCTTCCCTGACTCACTCCTCACCTCTCCCCATCTTCTCCTCTCTCCTGTGTGTCATATACCTGTATCTTGTCTTCCCTGACTCACTCCTCACCTCTCCCCATCTTCTCCTCTCTCCTGTGTGTCACATACCTGTATCTTGTCTTCCCTGACTCACTCCTCACCTCTCCCCATCTTCTCCTCTCTCCTGTGTGTCACATACCTGTATCTTGTCTTCCCTGACTCACTCCTCACCTCTCCCCATCTTCTCCTCTCTCCTGTGTGTCACATACCTGTATCTTGTCTTCCCTGACTCACTCCTCACCTCTCCCCATCTTCTCCTCTCTCCTGTGTGTCACATACCTGAATCTTGTCTTCCCTGACTCACTCCTCACCTCTCCCCATCTTCTCCTCTCTCCTGTGTGTCACATACCTGTATCATGTCTTCCCTGACTCACTCCTCACCTCTCCCCATCTTCTCCTCTCTCCTGTGTGTCATATACCTGTATCTTGTCTTCCCTGACTCACTCCTCACCTCTCCCCATCTTCTCCTCTCTCCTGTGTGTCACATACCTGTATCTTGTCTTCCCTGACTCACTCCTCACCTCTCCCCATCTTCTCCTCTCTCCTGTGTGTCACATACCTGTATCTTGTCTTCCCTGACTCACTCCTCACCTCTCCCCATCTTCTCCTCTCTCCTGTGTGTCACATACCTGTATCTTGTCTTCCCTGACTCACTCCTCACCTCTCCCCATCTTCTCCTCTCTCCTGTGTGTCACTTACCTGTATCTTGTCTTCCCTGACTCACTCCTCACCTCTCCCCATCTTCTCCTCTCTCCTGTGTGTCACATACCTGTATATTGGCTTCCCTGACTCACTCCTCACCTCTCCCCATCTTCTCCTCTCTCCTGTGTGTCACATACCTGTATCTTGTCTTCCCTGACTCACTCCTCACCTCTCCCCATCTTCTCCTCTCTCCTGTGTGTAACTTACCTGTATCTTATCTTCCCTGACTCACTCCTCACCTCTCCCCATCTTCTCCTCTCTCCTGTGTGTCACTTACCTGTATCTTGTCTTCCCTGACTCACTCCTCACCTCTCCCCATCTTCTCCTCTCTCCTGTGTGTCACATACCTGTATCTTGTCTTCCCTGACTCACTCCTCACCTCTCCCCATCTTCTCCTCTCTCCTGTCTGTCACATACCTGTATCTTGTCTTCCCTGTCTCACTCCTCACCTCTCCCCATCTTCTCCTCTCTCCTGTCTGTCACATACCTGTATCTTGTCTTCCCTGTCTCACTCCTCACCTCTCCCCATCTTCTCCTCTCTCCTGTGTGTCACATACCTGTATCTTGTCTTCCCTGACTCATTCCTCACCTCTCCCCATCTTCTCCTCTCTCCTGTGTGTCACATACCTGTATCTTGTCTTCCCTGACTCACTCCTCACCTCTCCCCATCTTCTCCTCTCTCCTGTGTGTCACATACCTGTATCTTGTCTTCCCTGTCTCACTCCTCACCTCTCCCCATCTTCTCCTCTCTCCTGTGTGTCACATACCTGTATCTTGTCTTCCCTGACTCACTCCTCACCTCTCTCCATCTTCTTCTCTCTCCTGTGTGTCACATACCTGTATCTTGTCTTCCCTGTCTCACTCCTCACCTCTCCCCATCTTCTCCTCTCTCCTGTGTGTCACATACCTGTATCTTGTCTTCCCTGTCTCACTCCTCACCTCTCCCCATCTTCTCCTCTCTCCTGTGTGTCACATACCTGTATCTTGTCTTCCCTGACTCACTCCTCACCTCTCCCCATCTTCTCCTCTCTCCTGTGTGTCACATACCTGTATCTTGTCTTCCCTGTCTCACTCCTCACCTCTCCCCATCTTCTCCTCTCTCCTGTGTGTCACATACCTGTATCTTGTCTTCCCTGACTCACTCCTCACCTCTCCCCATCTTCTCCTCTCTCCTGTGTGTCACATACCTGTATCTTGTCTTCCCCGACTCATTCCTCACCTCTCCCCATCTTCTCCCCCTTCCATTGTGTGTTACTAACCTGTATCGTGTCGCCTCATCTCTCCCTGTCTTCTTCCCGTTCCATTGTTTTTACTTACCTGTATCTTGTCTCCCTCCCCCCACCCAACTCATTCCTCACCTCTAACCCCTCGTGCTGTTTGTCACATACCTGTTTTTCTGGGATCGGTGCTGTGCAAAATGACACCCCTAAGATGATGATTCCAGAGCACACAAAAAGAATGATAGCAAAGTAGAGATAATGCACCCCACAAATGAGGGCTGGGCATGAGCTAGGAGAGGAACAGCTTCCCGACCCAAATGCAAACTCAGGCACCATGCGACACAGGCCCAGTAACAATCCTCCAATCAATCCCCAGAAAGCACCCTGTGGACAGAAGAGTCATTATAAGCACAGGTATGATGTAGTGGAGGAATGTAGAAGATTTTTTGCGGGGAAGCAGTCATAGGTGCAGTGTGAATCAGGGAGGTGCTCTCTGTGGCAATATATGAATGTGGGAATACGGATTTGGTCAGTGGCAGCTCTAATGACTGTACTATTATGGATGCTTTACCTGTTCTTGTCAGTGTAGTGTTATTTTGATCAGTCCTGGGATATCCTGGCATCTTCTAGAACCTTCTGTCTCCACCCTGTTGTGCTTCACAAGCCAGTCATGTGCACTGTTTGCCAAGGGGTACCTTGCCTTGTGCTCCTAATTGTCTTCCATGTACTGAATCCAACTTAACTGGGGGGATAAGGTATAATTTCTCTTGGGAGGTGCATGTCCCTTTTGCTTTGGGTGGGGGGTGCAGGTACAGTTTGTGTTTTGGAGGTAGGTACAGTTGCGGTTTGGGGGCAGTACAGTTTGTGTTTGGGAGTAGGTACTCTTTGTTTCAGAAGTAGGTACAATAAAGGTACAGTTAGTTTTGCTTTTTGGGGGAGAGGGTGATAGTACAGTTTGGGAAGTGCGGGTCTTACCGGCTCATTCACTCTCTTTACAAACAGCGCCAGAAAAAAAACTGCGGCGATGGGAGGAGCCAGAAAACTTGCCACTGATTGAATGTAATCAAACAGTTGTCCCCCCTGTGCAGCTTGAACCACTGGAATCCACGCAATACTTAGCGCCACCAGACACACTGTCCACACCCTGCCAGCAAGAGATGAACAGAAACTGAACTGTGGAGATCCATGTGATCATCGCTATGAGACTGCCCAAGGCCAGCCAAAAACACAGAATGAGACTCGACTGCATATATTTTCAATGGTTCAGAGAATCAAGAATTTGAGTTTTTACATTCTTCAAGAGAGTCACATAGTGAAATGGATAGATAGATAACAAGACAGATAGACAGACACATGGGAATCACCATGCTGAGTGATTCCCTGACTTAACAGAATTCTACCACCTTTCAGAGAGGACAAGGCAGTAGAATGTACACCTGGCCCAGACCAGAATTATTTAGAGGTGGGGGGCCACGCCATGCTGGGAGTCAAATATAAAGATATAAAAACGGGGGGGCTCAAACCTGTCCTCAGGTCCCCAGTCTGTACATCTTTTCAGGTTTTCCTCAACTAAACACTCTGGCTGATCTATCAGAATGAATAAACTATTGATTGCTTCTGCTGGGGGGGGGCTGCATTAAATACATTAGTGGGGTTATTGCATGGGGATAGAAGATTAGTCGTATAATCTGGAAATGCAATTTGGTATCTTTAGGGGTAAAGTCCAGGATATTAGTGATACATTCTCGGGTTCCATGACTCTCACCTTCCCACCAGTAGCAACTCCTTCTCCTCAGCTTGAGGTCTCATTCTCCTCCAGACATCCATAGTGAAGAGAGTCCCGCTACTGTTAAATATTGAAGCAAGACTGCTCATGAGAGCAGCAAGCATCACAGCTAGCATGAGACCACGGAGACCTAATGAAGAGAGTCCACACTGAGATATGATCACAAGAGGTGGAAGAGCCCTAAGATATACAGAGCATGAGACAGAGGAAGCGTAAGATGGGCAGAGCATGAAACCAAGGACACCTAGGATGGGTAAAGAGCACAAGGCAAAAAAGGCATAGGATGGAGATGGAGCATGAGACCGACGAGACCTTAGATAGACAGGGAACACAAGACTGAGAAGGCCTAGGATGGACAGGTATCATGTAGCCCAGGACGCCTACAATGGACAGGGAGCATGAGACCAAGGAGGCCTAGGATGGACAGAGCTTGTGGGACAGATTAAGCCTAAAATGGATTGGGAGTATGAGACAGAGGAGACCTAGTATATACAGGGAATACAAGACGAAGGAGGCCTAGGTTATACAAGGAGCATGAGGTAGTAAGCTGAAGACAGACAAATCACGGAAGGCAGATGAGGCTTAAGATGGAGAAAGGACATGGGACCGAGGAGGCCTAAACTGGAGAAAAGGCATGAAACTGAGGAGGCCTAAGATGGAGAAAGGACATGGGACCGAGGAGGACTAAAATAAAGAAAGGGCATGGGACCAAAGAGGACTAAAATGGAGAAAGGGCATGGGACAGAGGAGACCCTGAGACCAAGAAGGCATACGATGGACAGTGAGCATGTGACCGATGAGGCCTAAGACAGGGATCATAAGACCAAGGAGGCCTAGGGTGCACAGGGGGCATGAGACCAAGGAGGCCTAGGATGGACAGAGCTTGTGGGACAGATTATGCCTAAAATGGACTAGGAGCATGAGACAGAGGAGGCCTAGTATATACAGGGCATACAAGACCAAGGAGGCCTAGGTTAAACAAGGAGCATGAGGCAGTAAGCTGAAGACAGACAAATCACGGAAAGCAGAGGAGGCCTAAGATGGAGAAAGGGCATGGTACTGAGGCTGCCTAAGATGGAGAAATGGCATGGGACCAAGGAGGCCTAAACTGGAGAAAGGGCATGAGACTGAGGAGGCCTAAGATAGAGAAAGAGCATGGGACCGAGGAGGACTAAGATGGAGAAAGAGCATGGGACCGAGGAGGACTAAGATGGAGAAAGGGCATGGGACTGAGGAGGACAAAGACGGAGAAAGGGCATGGGACTGAGGAGGCCTAAGATGAAGAAAGGACAATGGGACCCAGGAGGCCTAAGATGAAGAAAGGACATGGGACCCAGGAGGCCTAAGATGGAGAAAGGGCATGGGACCCAGGAGGCCTAAGATGGAGAAAGGGAATGGGACTGAAGAGGCCTAAGATGGAGAAAGGCATGGGACAGAGGAGGCCTAAGATGAAGAAGGGGCATGGGACAGAGGAGGACTAAGATGAAGAAAGGATATGGGACAGAGGAGGCCTAAAATAGAGAAAGGGAATGGGACAGAGGAGGCCTAAGATGGAGGAAGGGCATGGGACTGAGGAGGACTAAGATGAAGAAAGGGCATGGGGTTGATGAGGCCTAAGATAGAGAAAGGGCATGAGACAGAGGATGAGACAGAGGTGGACTAAGATGGGCAGAGAATAAGACAAAAGAGGACTAAGATGGACAGAGGATGATAAATATAGGAGGACTGAGATGACAGGGAGAATGGAATTAAGGAGGTCCAAGATGGAAAGAGGATGAGACCTAGGAGTTCTAAGATAGACATAACGCATGGGACAGAGGAGGCCTATGAGGGGTAGCATGTGACCAAGGAGGCCTAAGATAGTAAGAGCATATGAGATCACATAGGTCTGACTTATAGTGTTTGAGAGCATGAGACTGCCAAAGATTATAGAGAGAGAACCTCAACCAGAAGATGATATCAGCTTGAAAATTGTAGAGACAGCATTAGACAGAATGTTAGAGCGTACACAGTACTGACCATTAGGCATGAGTTCAATCACCAGCTTTGGGTAAGCAATGTTTGAGCATCCGATGTCCGTGCCACAAACAGCTTGACAACGTGAAGGTACCACACAGGCCACATCATCTGTAACACAATCACACAGGTGATATAATCTGTAACACAATCTCAAACACCTTCTCACCTGCAACCCATCAGTACGTAGATCACCTCACCTGTCAGAACAATACAAAGATAGTTCACATGTAACAGCCAAAAACTCCATCTCACTTGTAACAAAACCACACAGACCATCTCACCTGTAACAGAATGAAATACATAGGCCATCTCACCTGTAACAACCACATAGACCATCTCACCTGTAACAGAATGAAATACATAGGCCATCTCACTTGTAACAACCACACACAGGCCATCGCCACACACACAGACTATCCCCCCTGTAACAAACACACAGGCCATCTCACCTGTAACAACCACACATAGGCCATTGCCACACACAGACCACACCTCTGTAACAAACACACAGTCCATTTCACCTGTAATACAACTACACAGACCATCATATCTGTAAAATACACACAGAGACCACCTCACCTATAACAGACACACACACACATATACAATGAGCACCTCACCTGTAACTCACACACAGTCTCACCTGAAACAGAACCTGTAACACACCACACAGACTATCTCACCTATAACAGAATCAAACACACAAACCATCTCACCTGTAATAAAACACACAGACCATCTCACCTGTAACAGAATCAAACACACACAGACCATCTCACCTGTAACAGACAAACACAGACCATCTCACTTGTAACAGACACACACACATACACAAAGAGCACCTCACCTGTAACTCTCACACACAGTCCAGTCTGTCTCACCTGAAACAGAATCACACACACAGACCATCTCACCTGTAACAACCGCACACAGACCATTTCACCTGTAATAGAATCAAACACACAGACCATCTCACCTGTAACAACCACACACAGACCATCTCACCTGTAACAGAATCAAACACACAGACCATCTCACCTGTAACAACCACACACAGACCATCTCACCTGTAACAGAATCAAACACACAGACCATCTCACCTGTAACAACCACACATAGACCATCTCACCTGCAACAACCATACACAGACCATCTCACCTGTAACAGAATCAAACACACAGGCCATCTCACCTGTAACAACCACACACAGACCATCTCACCTGTAACAACCACACAGACCATCTCGCCTGTAACAGAATCAAACACACAGACCATCTCACCTGTAACAGAATCAAACACATAGACCATCTCACCTGTAACAACCACACACAGACCATCTCACCTGTAACAGAATCAAACATACAGACCATCTCACCTGTAACAACCACACACATACCATCTCACCTGTAACAGACACACCCACACACATACACAAAGTGCACCTCACCTGTAACTCTCACACACAGTCCAGTCTGTCTATCCTGAAATAGAATCACACACAGACCATTTCTCCTGTAACAACCACACACACAGACCATCTCACCTGTAACAACCATACACAGACCATCTCACTTGTAACAGAATCAAACACACAGACCATCTCACCTCTAACAACCACACACATACCATTTCACCTGTTACAACCACACAGACCATCTCACCTGTAACAGAATCAAACACACAGGCCATCTCACCTGTAACAACCACGCACAGACCATCTCACCTGTAACAGAATCACACAGGCCATCTCACCTGTAACAACCACACAAAGACCATCTCACCTGTAACAGAATCAAACACACAGACCATCTCACCTGTAACAACCACACAGAGACCATCTCACCTCACCTGTAAGAACCACACATAGACTATCTCACCTGTAACAGAATCAAACACACAGACCATCTCACCTGTAACAGAATCAAACACACAGGCCATCTCACCTGTAACAACCACACACAGACCATCTCACCTGTAATGGAATCAAACACACAGACCATCTCACCTTAACAACCACACACAGACCATCTCACCTGTAATGGAATCAAACACACAGACCATCTCACCTGTAACACAACACACAGGCCATCTCACCTGTAACAGAATCAAACACACAGGCCATCTCACCTGTAACAACCACACACAGACCATTTCACCTGTAACAGAATCAAACACACAGACCATCTCACCTTAACAACCACACACAGACCATCTCGCCTGTAACAGAATCAAACACACAGACCATCTCACCTGTAACAGACACACACACAGACCTTCTCACATTTAACAGAATCAAACACACAGGCCATCTCACCTGTAACAACCACACAGACCAACTCACCTGTAACAGAATCAAACACACAGGCCATCTCACCTGTAACAACCACACACAGACCATCTCACCTGTAACAGAATCAAACACACAGACCATCTAACCTGTAACACAACACACAGACCATCTCACCTGTAAAAGAATCAAACACACAGGCCATCTAACCTTTAACACAACACACAGGCCATCTCACCTGTAACAGAATCAAACACACAGGCCATCTCACCTGTAAGAACCACACACAGACCATCTCACATGTAACAGAATCAAACACATAAATCCATCACACATGTAATAGAATCAAACACATAGACCATTTCACCTGTAACAACCACACACAGACCATCTCACCTGTGACAGAATCAAACACACAGATCATCTCACCTGTAACAACCATACACAGACCATCTCACCTGTAACAGAATCAAACACACAGGCCATCTCAGCTGTAAAAATCACACACAGACCATCTCACCTGTAACAACCACACACAGACCATCTCACCTGTAACACACCACAGTCCATCTTACCTGTAACACAACACACAGACTACCTCAGCGGTAACAAACACACACAGACCATCTCACCTGTAACACACACATAGATAACACCACACATTTAACTATGTATTGGGAAGGAATAGCAATACCATATAATTACCTGTGTATATATGTGAAAGGAATAGTGATACCACCCATTTTTCTTGTGCGTATTGGGGAGGGATAATGATACCACTATTTACCAGTGAACAGTACTGTGCAAATATCTTGGACAAGGGAAAACAATGCTGTAAAGTAAGAATGCTTTCAAAAATAGACATGTTAATAGTTTATTTTTATCAATTAACAAAATGATAGTGAGTGTGTAACGGGCCATAGGCCGTTACTGAAAACTATGGACGAAGGCTATGGACTTGTGGGACTATCAGTTTATACGACACACTGTTGAAAGAGGGATTTACGACTTATGGTCTAAACACTGGAACTATTCTCCACATTTGTTCGACTATGGCTAGAAAGAACTTGTATCATGAACCCCCCTATTGCACATATTTCCCGACTCTCAGTCAGTGGGTCTCGGAGCGGTGGGAATGCTTGACACATGTCACGGTTTTATTGAACACTCAGACAATTTGGTTAAGGTAAAAAAAATGCAGCTTTATTAAATAAATAATAAAGAACAGAGATGCCCTTCAACAGGTCCAGACCTAGACAGAGGATAAGCTCTTCTGGATCTGACACAGGTCAGGGTACAAACAGAAACAGGTATGTACAATAACTGTAATACAGAGTGTAGAACTGGAACAAAACCTCAGCAGTACCAACAAGGAGGTGCCCTAGGCGAGGTAAGTACTGCAGGGCAAAATCCCCAGTGGAACAGGGGAAACAGGTGATGCCACCGGACTTGCCCAGAAAACCAGGTAAAGGCAGCCTGAGTGACAGGCACAGACACAGGTACATTGAGGTTTGCCCAGAGGCAGACGTAGCAGGCCCAGATAATACAGTAAGGAATACGCAGCCCACGTGACGGGCACAGATACACATACTCGGAGGTTATGTCCGGAGGCAACCGGAACAGGCACAGGCTGTATAGTAGCGCAACCGGAGGCAATAGTAAGGCACAGGCTGTAGATCAGCGCAACCGGAGGCAACAGTAATGTACAGGTTGATTAGTAGCCCAACCAGAGGCAATCGTAAGGCACAGGCTATATAGCAGTGCAACTGGAGGCAACAGTAAGGTACCGGTAGTATAGTAGCGCAACCGGAGGTAATTGTATGGCACAGGCTGTATAGTAGCACAACTGGATGCAACAGTAAGGCACAGGCTGAAAGGTAACGCAACCAGAAGTAAGCACAAAGGCACAGGCTGTATAGTAGCGCAACCGGAGGCAACAGGAAGACACAGGCTAAAAGCTAGTGCAACCAGAAGTAACCGCAAAGGCACAGGCTGTATAGAGAGCAACCGGGGCAACCGTAGAGCAATAGCTATAGGACACAAGACCGGAGACAACAGAGGCACTAGCGGTATAGCTAATGCTAGGAGAGTAGCCAATGCAGAATCGATACACTGAGAGCGGGAGTCAGCCAGAGCCTGGGTCAGTACACAGAGAGCGGTAGTCGGCCAAAACCTGGATTGGTACACAGAGAGCGGTAGTCAACCAAAGCCTGGATTGGTACACAGAGAGCGGTAGTCGGCCAAAGCCTGGATCGGTACACAGAGAGCGGTAGTCAACCAAAGCCTGGATTGGTACACAGCGAGCAGTAGTCAAACGGAATCGGTCACAGGAATCGTAGTCAGGCAAACTGGGTCCTAAACGAAATGGGCAGCGAAGACAGGAGCAAGGTCAGACAAAACCGGATCATACACGGACAGGATACTCAGCAACAAATGTCTTGTCAGGAACACCACGAAAGGGCACCGGTTTAGTGACAGGAGGGCGTGTATAAAGGCAAGCCCTGCGAGGAGTTATGGATCCAGAGCCAATAAGAATGCAGCCAAGGTAAACCCGGAAGTAAGAATGTTGCTCAGGCAGAATCACGGGCACTGTGATAACACAGTGTCGTAGGGTCCTAACATACGTCAACAGGATTGGGAGGCAAGAAGGGCATACAACCTACGGATTGGTCGAACAAAAGGCAGGAGGTTTGAATTACTAGCAACGGCTTCTTGGGCTACTGTCTTTGTTTGACAAATGTGTATTGGGACCCACTGTAAACTGTGCCCCCCACCGAGACCCTTTTGTGTAGTAACCTAATCATGCCTGGCCACTCAATCACTCAACCCTGTGTATCATGCTCCACCCTAGTCACCATGAGTTCTGGAAACGGACCAGTCGGGTTACACTCAGTGTTGTCACTCCCCTGCCCATTGGTTCCTAAGCTAACTCCAGCCCTTGGTGTACTTGGCCCCTCCCGGTTCCATTGTTTTATTGTTCCTAATGTGTATAAAAGAAGTGTGGTTTTGCCAATAAAATGTGTTAGTTTGGAGCAAGCAGTCTCTGTGTCTACTTCTTGCCCGGCTGGTCTAAAGAGTCCACTCTGATTCCCATCCTTCCAGGGCATCCAGAGCTGATTCACTCCTTGCTTCTAGAAGTTCCCAACATCGACCGACTCGCTCTTTGACCTCCGTCCAGCGCTGCTCGACTTGCCTTCCACTCTTTGACAACTGACCTGTTCGACTTGCTCGACTCGGTGTCAAGACTCGGAAACGACCACCTCAGAGTTAGGTTTCCCTGTTCGACCAGGCAGTTTGACAGTTTCCAGCCGATCTCTCTAGAGAGAATTAGGATAGGATGGCCCAGGACTTCCCAGTGTCTTGGGTTCCTGTTATACTGGTTGGCAGCGGTGGGATTCTCTCTCTAAAAGAGGTCCAAACCACCAACTGGGGACCTGGCTGGCGGCTATATGGTGGAACTGTACAAACACACTCCTTTGGCCACCCTGCAGAATCTGGTTGCCAAGCGAGGACGCATTACATCAGGTTTAAGGAAACAAGACCCGATACAAATCCTCCTCGAAACCGATGCGGTGGCAGCGGAGCTAGGATGTCAAACAGAGCTACTGACAGAGGAAAACTTTGCACCCTTCGCCGGTCACTTCAAACCCACGGGGTCGACCTGGCGGATGCTCGACACCATGTCGAATCAAAGAACCATCAATGACATGGTGCCCAGGAGAGTGCTCGACAGCGAGGACCCAGTCACTAATATTGCGGCACAAGGCCTGGCCCTCTACGGGTCAGAAGTGATTGACCGCCTCATGGCGCAAGCAAGGGAGGATTGGGCGAAAAGTTTACTGGAGGCCCATTCCCCTCGACACTCTTCGACATTGGAAAGCCGCTCAGACCCTTGAAAAACTAGTTTGCCCATAACCTACCAAACTTTTCCTACCTTTGATGACCAAAAGGGGGACATCAATGGATTGTTGCATGACTTTGAGAGACTGTGTCACTTGCTACATGTCGAACAGACACAATGGACTGCTATCCTCGCTAGGAAACTCACTGGGCGAGCGATGGAAGCTGATCAGGAAGTACCCGACATGGACATAACAGACTATGGGGAGGTGAAACGAAGGTTGTTGGCTCGATATGCCATCACCCCAGACACCTATCGTCGGCAGTTCAGAGGGACCCAGAAAAAGAATCATGATTCCCATACGGAGTGGGCATATGGCTTGGAACGGGCTGACTGCAATTGGATGCAGGGATGTGGGGGCCAGACTTTCGAGGACTGCTGCCAGCAGATGATGTTAGAACAATTTTTCCTGAATATTGACGATCCCATTAGGGACTGGGTGCGGGACCATGACCCCTGTACCCTCACATAAGCGTCCCAGCTGGCCAACCAATATGAAGACACCAGGAAAATGGGTACCCGGTTGCATCGTTTTTCTGGCAGGGTAGGGCCTAGGCCTCCACAGCAAATGGCTTTTCCCTCTCGCCCAGGACCTATCCTGGTCAGAGCCTCCTGTCCACAACAAAGGGTGCCCAATCCAGGAATTACATGTTTTACGTGCAATCAGGAGGGGCACATTCAATATAACTACCCCAGGGTCCGCGGGACTGCACCCAGAGCACCAGAACCCCGGGGACCGCCCGCCAAGTACCAGGCACCCCCACGGTTCAGCACCGTTCCCCAATTTGCCAAACCACCTCCCAGACCTACTCATTGTTTCACCAACAACGGACCCTATGGCATCCTCTTCCTTGTCCTACAAGCAGGAATGGCCTGCACCCCTGGAAATCCAGTCTCCGTCCGGGGACCATTGTGAATGGGGCGCGTATCACAAAATTGCTTTCACCCAAGGAACATGCCCGGACAACCGACAATAGCATCAGCAGGCTGTCTGCCTTAATGGGGATCCCATCACCAGAATACATGACACTGGGGCCACCCTCACCCTGGTACGGCCATCTTGCTTGTCCCTTCGCTACAAGACCAACCAGGTCGTGGAAGTACATGTGGCAGGAGGCAAGGTTTACCAGCTGCCCATGGCCAATGTTCATTTGAACTGGGGTTCTGGTCAAGGATATCGGTGCATGGGAATCGTGCCAGCCCTACCGGCCGAAGTTTTGTTGGAAAACGTCTTGGGCCATCTCCAAGCCATTTCACACCACCAGGGAATCGAGAGGACTGCCAGGTGACCAACAGAGCGGCCGCCCAGCGACAGATGGCAAGCCCCCCAACGCAACCCCCTTCACCCACTAACACAGACTGCCCCATCCACTGGCTTCCCCCTGCAGAGTTCCGCACCGCCCTTTTAGATGACCCCACCTTGGTAGGGTATAGGAGAATGGCTGACACTGGGGAAGCAGGTCCAGGGGGGGAAGGGTTCATCTGGGAGGGGGGGTCTATTGTACCGTAGCACCCAGTCCCGATGCCAAGGCGCCACCCAGCTAGCCCACACCCAACTCATAGTACCCTTCAAACATAGGGCTGCGCTCCTGTCCCTAGCTCACGAGGTTCCCCTAGCCGGCCACCTGGGAGTCCGACGCACCAAGCAAACGGGTGAGCCGAGCATTTTTTTGGCCAAAGCTATGCCGTGATGTTCGCACCTTTTGCCGCACCTGTAACATTTGTCAGCGGGTCGGCAAGAGGGGAGACCATCCAGCTGCACCCCTACAGTCCTTGCCCTTGATAGGTGAACCTTTCCAGTGAGTAGCAATCAATCTCATAGGCCCACTAGCTTGCCCTAGTGGCACTGGTAAGAGATTAATTCTTACCACTGTGGACTTTGCTACTCGCTACCCCGAGGCAGTGCCGCTGTCCAGCATCACTGCGGAAAGTATTGCAGACGCCCTCATTAAAGTCTACTTGCAAGTAGGGTTTCCCACAGAGGTTCTATCAGATCAGGGTGCACAGTTAACCTTCTAAAATCACAGCCATCTTGGACTTGCCCACCCCCCCGGACCAAGAAGCAGGTACTGGCCTTTTTGGGAACAGCCGGGTATTACAGGAAGTTTGTCCCTCAGTACAGTACCCTGCCCAAACCTCTTACTGACTTGACTAGGAAAGCCCTACCTCGCAATGTGGACTGGACCCCAGACTGTGAACAGGTGTTTCAGGCTCTCAAGGAGGCCTTGGGAAAGGGACCTGTGCTGGCTGCACCAGATTTTAAAACTTTTCTGGTTCACACAGATGCATACGATTGTGGATTAGGAGCTGTGCTGAGCCAGGTCAACACAGCCGGAGAGCAACATCCAGTTGTCTATCTGAGCCAGAAGCTTTTACCCAGGGAATCTGCCTACGCTGCAGTGGAGAAGGAGTGCTTGACGTTGGTTTGGGCACTCAAGAAGCTACAGCCCTATCTGTTCGGGAGGGAATTTACTGTGTTCACCGGTCACAGCCCCCTGGTATGGCTCAACCAGGTGTCAGGAGATAATGGCAGATTGCTGCGGTGGAGCCTGGTTCTGCAAGATTTTAATTTTACCATTAAATACCGGTCGGGAAGGGAGAATCGGAATGCCGACGGCCTATCCCGGCAAAAGGATGCCTGAAGGACTTAAACACAACCCCCTTGTGTGTGTGGACTGAAAAGGGGGAGTGATGTAACGGGCCATAGGCCGTTACTGAAAACTATGGACTTAAACTATGGATTTGTGGGACTATCAGTTTATACGACACCCTATCAAAAGAGGGATTTACGACTTATGGTCTAAACACTGGAACTATTTTCCACATTTGTTCGACTATGGCTATAAAGAAATTGTATCATGAACCTCCCCTATTGAACATATTGCCTGACTCTCATTCGCCGGGTCCCAGGGCGGCAGGAATGCTCGACAAGGTGTCTTAGGGTCCTAACATACGTCGACAGGATTGGGCGACAAGAAGGGCATACGACCTATGGATTGGTCGAACAAAAGGCGGGAGGTTTGAATTGCTAGCAAAGGCTCCTTGGGCTACTGTCTTTGACAAATGTGTCTTCGACAACAGGCCTGTTCGACTCGCCCGACTAGTTGTCGAGACTCGGAAGCAACCGCTGCGGAGTTAGTTGACGCATCGGTTTCCCTGTTCAACCGGGCAGTTCAACAGTTTCCAGCCGACATCTGGAGAGAGAATTAGGATACGATGGCCCAGGAATTCCCAGCGTCTTCGGTTCCCTTTATAGAGTGAACAGAAGAAAAATCTAAATCAAATCAATATTTGGTGTGAGCACCTTTTACCTTCAAAACAATATCAATTCTTCTAGGTACACTTGCACAAAATCAGGGATTTTATAGGCATATAGCCAGGTGTATGATTAAACAATTATACGAAACAGGTGCTAATGATCATCAATTTAATATGTAGCTTGAAACACAATCATTACCTGAAACAGAAACAGCTGTGTAGGAGGAATAAAAGTGGGTGAGGAACGGTCAAACTCTGTAAACAAGGCGAGGTTGCTGTCATGGTGTATGTCAAAAGTCATACACCATGCAAGACTGAGCACAGCAACAAGACACAAGGTAGTTATACTGAATCAGTAAGGTCTCTCTCAGGCAGAAATTTCAAGGCAGACAGGGTTTTCCAGATGGTGCTGTCCAAGCTCTTTTGAAGAAGCACAAAGAAACCGACAATGTTGAGGACCGTACACAAAGTGGTCGACCAAGGAAACTTAGTGCAGCAGATGAAAGACACATCATGCTTACTTCTCTTTGCAATAGGAAGATTTCCAGCAATGCCATCAGCTCAGAATTGGCAGAGAACAGTGGAACCCTGGTATATCCATCTACTGTCTGGAGAAGTCTGGTCAGAATTGGTCTTCATGGAAGACTCGAGGCCAAAAAGTCACACCTGCGAGTTGAAAACATGGCCAAGATACTCAACTATGCATGAAAACACAGGAACTGGGGTACTCTAGACTGATGAGTAAAAATGTAAAATATTTGGCTGTAGCAGAAGGCAGTTTGTTCACCTAAGGGCTGGAGCGCAGTACAAGAATGAGGGTCTGCAGGCAACGGTGAAGCATGGTGGAGGTTCCTTGCAAATTTGGGGCTGCATGTCTGCAAATGGAGTTGGGGATTTGGTCAGAATTAATGGTCTCCTCAATGCTGAGAAGTAACAGGCAGATACCTATCCATCATGCAATACCATCAGGGAGGCATCTGACTGACCCCAGATTTATTCTGCAGCATGGCAAGGACCCCCAAGGACAGCCAAAGTCATTAAGAACTATCTTCACCGTAAAGAAAAACAAGGAGTCCTGGAAGTGAAGGTATGGATCCCACAGAGCCCTGATCTCAAAATTATTGAGTCTATATCACGGTGCCCGTGCTATTGCTGGCGACATTCTGACAGTGCTACTTCCTGATGCCTTTTTATTGGTTGGTGTGGCTTTGCTCCACCCAGTACTAGTCCTTAAATACTGAACCTTGTCACTTCTCCGGTACCCTTTTGTGGTGTTCCCATTGCTAAGCGCTTGCTCCAGTATTTGTGTGATTCCTGTGTATGACCCGGACTGCCTGACTACTCTGCCTTTATACGTTCCTGCTCTGTGTACCGAACCGGCCTGGCTGACGTTCCTGCTCTGTGTACTGACCCGGATTGGCTGACGTTCCTGCCCTGTGTGCTGACCCGGCCTGGCTGATGTTCCTTCTCTGTGTACCGACCCGGATTGGCTGACGTTCCTACTCTGTGTACCGACCCGGCCTGGCTGATATTCCTGCTCTGTGTACCAACCCGGCCTGGCTGACATTCCTGCTTTGTGTACCGACCCGGCTTGGCTGATGTTCCAGCTCTGTGTACAGAACCGGTTTTGGCGGGCATTCCTGCTCCGTGTATCGCTAAGATCCGGCCCACTGCTCCATCCGGTATCCGGCTAAGGGCTGTCATCCGGTGTCCTCTCTGTCTATGAACAGATCCTCTGTTGCCTTGTTGCTGCTCAGGCAGCCTTGTTACTGTGACCCGGTCACCTATTGTGTCTCGTGTCCGACACCCCGGTGTGGTAGATCCATCTGGTTAGCACCACGGTATGCTTGGCCTATTATTGCTACAAGCTGAGGTTGGTCTATTCCTGGGCGCCTCAGGCTGTTCTCACTATCTGGCAGTCGACTCCAGGTCTGAGCGTTCGTTAACCCCTTGGGGGTTGGTGCCGTTATACATTGGGTCACAGTCATTGCAGTCTCAGTTGGGTGTTACTCTGTGCATACAGTTGCAGTCCTCCATTACTGCTCCGGCAGTCTACCGCTTGTCCTGGGCCTCTGTTTACTCCTGTGGCCTTAGTCGCTATTGTGTCACTCTCTGCGTAGTGAGTGTCCTGCGGGCCTCGCGCTATTAGGGCCTGTCTGTCCTCCTGGCCTAATAGCAACCATTTCACTGCTGTCTCATTTGGGAATCACAGGAACTATACCTGACCTGTGTCAGTATAATATTATTGCTGTATATATATATATATATATATATATATATATATATATATATACTGGACCTGTGTGGGTATTGATTACTGTAACCTGACCTGTGTCAGTACTATACTGTGTACATATATTACTGGACCCGCAAGGGTTATTCTTTTATCTAAACCTCCTGTGTCTGAGTGTCCATAAAACCGTTACAGTCTGTCTGGGATTACATGAAGAGAGAGAAGCAACTGAGGCCTAAATCCACAGAAGAACTGCAGTTCTCCAAGATGTTTGGAACAACCTACCTGCCGAGTTCCTAACCAAACTGTGTGTAAGTGTACCTAGAGGAACTGATGCTGATTTGAAGGCAAAGGGTGGTCACACCAAATACTGATTTGACTTTAGATTTTTCTAATGTTCACTCATTATGCAGTTTCTTAATTAATAAATATAAACTATTAACATGTCTATTTTTGAAAGCATTCTTTTACTTTACAGCATTATTTCGCGCCTGACTAAAACTTTTGCACGTTACTGTAAATCAGAGAGGAATAGAGAGACCACACATTTACCTGTATACAGTACCCGGCTGATCATTCCTGGCATCACCATAAGGAACATGGGCAGAATCTTCAGGTAACCGCACAGCACACAACCCAACTTCACATGTGTAATAGAACGTGCAGCCAGGCACCGCTGTACAATCACCTGTAACACAGCAACGCAATGTTATACATTTCCATATATATATCTTACAAAGTGACACACCACTACACCTATAACATAACAACACAATGTAACATGCTGCCACACCTGTAACACAACAGCAAAATGTAACATGCTGCCACACCTGTAACACAACGTAACACACTGCCACACCTGTAACACAACATCACAATGTAACATGCTGCCACACCTGTAACACAACATAACACACTGCCACACCTGTAACACAACAACACAATGTAACATGCTGCCACACCTGTAACACAACAGCACAACATGACGCCACTGGTAGATCTGTGTCACAACAGTACAACATGACACACCTGTAACACAATACTACACATTATGGTGTATAACACAGTGCAGCAGGTTTTAGATTTGCAGGGCATTAAAAAAGACTAATTCTTCAATATGTCAATATGCAGTTAAATTAGTGTCATAAATTAAGTTCTCCTTAATTAGCCCTCAACAAATCAGGTCACTAATTCTAAAACATAAAGTTTATTGACTTAATCTAAAACAACTTTATTTATATTAATATATATATTAATGCCAACAGTGTGATTAGGGAAACATTAACTTTCAGCAGTTTGATATTGTACTGCTTGTAAGTAAAGCAATTGAAGCAATTCTAACGTAATGTAATTCTAACGCCTTCCTCAGGGGATACAATGTTACCGTAAATCCATCGTGACCGGATTTCTATTCCCTAAATTTAGGGAGTATGTGTACTACGTCATATAACGGGATGGGTCGATGTGACAATGCTTGGAGTTCCTTAATAGCCGGCTAAAAATCCAATGGACTTCCAAAATGTAAACAAACGACATCATCGATGGTGTCATTGTACAATAAACCTATCCATCTTTATTGGGGTTTCCCCAAGGGATCTACATTACACTTCTGTTAAAGGGATAGTAATGTGTCACAAAAACAGCAGCTGCAATTAATCTTCATAGTATTCGGGACAAGGAGAGTGTTATTTCAATTCTGTCAGAATTGTAGTACAAGAGTAATTGAATGATAAAGTATCCCCCTCCCACCACTTTTACTGATGTAACACTGCTCACCTCAGATGTGGAATCTGGTCACTTGACCGGACAGGTCACATCAAGGGACAATCTTCTTACTGTGACCATAAGAAAAACCCTGCTCCCCTTAACAGGTTTTTCAGGGTTTTCCTTCTGATCACTGAAGATTGTTCCCCTCTGTGATCCATCCGGACAGTCTTGCTGCTCTGAGGTGAGCAGTGTTACATCAGTAAAAGGGGCGGGAGAGGTATACTTTATCATTCAATTACTCTTGTACTACAACTCTGACAGTAATGAAATAACACTCTCCATGGCCCGATTACTATGAAGATTAATTGGAGCGGATTTTATTGTGAAACATTACTATTCCTTTAAATTTACTGTGGTTATCCATATACATTTGGACGTGTTTTATTGCATGAACCTTGTTTGAACCTTGTTGAACCAATATTAGAACATTTACAGATACAAATGGTAAATTAATAACAGCCACATACAATCCTGAATGTCAACTTTATGGTCATAGATAATCCAATGTCCCAACTCGATCACTCCCTCCACTAATAAAGATATTATACCTTGGAATGCCAGGGCACCGCAACTCTCTATGGCCCGTGGTCCAGTTTGCGACCCAGCTCTGGCGGTGCGCCTTCAACTCTTTCCCTGTTTGCCTGGCTGTCCTCTGTCACTGACACAAAGTTGGCGCCATTACCATTTTGTCGACTTCACCCCGGAGTTTGAGACACCACAGTGTTCGATCAGTCCGGCCATTTGCTCGACCAGTGCATCCGACGGCACCAGTCTAACGTTGAGAGAGAAACCCGGGAACTACGGCGTTAGGTGACGCGGTCCCTTCTTGCTTCTGTTACAGGGTGTTACGGGCAAAGGAAGGGACTACTTGGTATCAGGCTTTGCAGATGATATCCTGCTATTGCTTACGTCCCCTACTACCTTGTTATCGGCTGTCGTGGATTTGTTACGGGAATACGGGGCATTGTCTGGATCCCGAGTGAATGAAGCTAAATCTGAGTTGCTCAATATCAATGTTCCTATAGACCAGTGCCAGGTGCTACGTGCTTCATTTCCATATGCTTGTGTGGGGGACCCAATTACCTATCTGGGGGTTAGGCTCCCGAGATGATTTGACAACTTTCCCCCACTTTACGATCGATTGTCTGCTGACCTGGAGACCTGGCATAAACACTATGATGCCTTGGTTCGGGAGATTAAATGTCTTGAAAATGTTGTTTTTACCTAAGGTCTTGTACCTATTTCAGGCCTTACCAATCTGAATCCCTAGATCGTTCCTAAGACGACTCCAGGAGTTGATGTCCTCCTATGTTTGGAATGGGAAGAAACCAAGATGTGGTGGGGCTCTCATGGTGATGCCGTGGAGGTCTGCGGGATAGGGCCTTCTGGACCTCACAAGTTACTATGAAGCTTTGGTTCTTACCAGACTAGCTTATTTCTCCAATGGACCTCCTGCTGCAGCTTGGCTTTGTGTGGAAATGCAGGACGACTTGTGTTTTAGTCCTCTTCAGTTGCTTCTGCTTCCGAAATACTGAGTTCCTAAATCACTTATGCGCTTGCCTGTTCTCAGTAGAGTCCTCTCGTTGTGGTTTCGCTGTGGGAAGAGGAGAGGGTTTGCTCCTTGACCTTCCCCCTTAGTATCCCTTCTGGGGAACTTGGACTTCCTACCGGGCTTGGTTCCTGGTGCCTTCCGTATGTGATCTGAGGCAGGACTTGTTCGGGTAGGGGCTCTTGTAGACAGGATGAAGCCTATCACGTTTGCTCAACTAATAGGGCAGGAGTGGCTTACTGGAGCGGAGATATGGAGATACTTACAAGTTCGACATTACATTCTCGAAGTGCTTAAAGGGATAGTTATGTTTCATAATAAAAGCAGCTCTAATTAATCATCATAGTATTTGGACTTTGGAGAGTGTTATTTCAATTCTGTCAGAGTTGTAGTTTAGGAGTAATTCAATGACAAAATGTCCCCCTCCCGCCCCTTTTACTGATGTCACACTGTTCAGCCAGAGCAGAAGGGAGGTACCCAGGTAGACTGCAGAGAGGGACAATCTTCAATTAAGATAAGGGAAAAACCTGAAAAGCTTGTCAAGGGGGGCAGGGATTTCATTGTTTTCATAGGAATAAGACTGTCCCCTTCTGTTATCTGTCTGGTCTATGGACTGGAGTCCACATCTAAGAAGAGATGGCTTACACTAGGTAAAAGGGGCGGGAGGGGAAACTTTGCTTGTGAATATCTCATAAACCATAAAGGTTTGAGAGATAAGACTTATATCATTCTTCATGTTTTTTTAAAGCCTACAAAATAAAATAAAGTTAAAACAACATATTACTATCCCTTTAAGAGCGGCACAACAGTGAGAGACTTGGCTCCTATGGAATCCTTCTTGGTTTCCCACTTAGTGGGAACAAAAACGCTGTCCAAATTATACCACATATTTTCTGATTGGAGACCTACAGTCCTTCCATCATTTGCAAAAACATGGCAGTGTGATTTACAAGATCCCCGTTTGGCTGATTCAAAGACCTGGTTTGCCATATTTACTAATTCCGAGGGATGTTCCCTCTCAGGAAGGTTACTCTAAGCTACTGTCTTGGTGGTACCTGACACCAGACCGTCTTGCTAAGATGTTCCCTGAAACTCCTGATGTTTGCTGGAGGTTGAGGAAAGCACCATGGTACATATTTGGCGGATTTGCAACATAATTCACTCATATTGGGTGCAAGTTAGCGACGCCCTGCAGAAAATTCTGGGGTACAGGGTCCCCCTGAATCCTGAACTGTTCTTGTTTTCATACCACACTATATTGTCGCCTAAGAAGTTTGTCCTCCTTCACTTTCTACTATCGACTGCGAGACTGAATATCTCTGCCCATTGGACGTCAATGGAGTCACCCTAGTTGGAGTAATGGCGATCCAGATTGAACAAGTATTATGCTCTGGGAAGAACACATGCATGGCGAATGGAGCGCCATTCTGCCTTTAGGGAGATCTGGTCGCCCTGGGAAGACTCAGAATAAGCCTCCCGAGACGCCATATCCCTGACCCTCTGTATTTCCTTGTAGGCTGGTTCCATAGCTGACATTTTCTCTGGCTGATCTTCAGGGCTGCTCGCCATTGCGTCTCTGGTTGGGCCTTACGATCTACCTGTGACGGCCCGCCGCCCGCGGCAGGCACCCGCCCCTGTAGCATTAGGGGGGCGCCTACCAGGTCATTTACACCAGACCGGCCTCAGAGGACCACCGGACAGACCTGGGCCGTTTGCCGCAGGATCTAGCTGCTACCTCCTCCTGGCAGGAACTCACCCCTCTGCCGAGATAAAACAACACCGCCTTCATAAAGGCGCTTTTGGCTACAAGGGCATGGTGTCCGATATCCACCACCTCCCCCCAATAACAGAGCCTGAACATCTGCTTTAGGAGTAGGGAAACACACAAGTTGGTTGAAATGGAATACCAGGCCCTTCACAGCCATCATTCAACTTAAGGTGACATGAATATAACAAAATATCAGAATACACAGTAGACAAGACATACAACAAACATAACCTGGTATAACAATTTTAGGATGTAAAATGGGGGAGTATAATTAAAACATTAGAGAGAAACTGACAGTCCCAGAATGCAACAGTGCCATATTTGCATACTCACAGCAATGCTGCAATGTAGGTCACCAACCAACAGATGGCAGTGCATAGTACAATGCTGCAATGCAAGATTCAACCAATAGATGGCAGGGCATAGTACAATGCTGCAATACAAGCTTCAACCAATAGATGGCAGGGCATAGCACAATGCTGCAATGCAAGATTCAACCAATAGATGGCAGGGCAGAGCACAATGCTGCAATGCAAGTTTCAATCCAATAGATGGCGAGGTTGAGTTCAAAGGACTTGAGACAGGAAAAGTCCATAGCAGATGTATTGCTGGAATGTCCATGTACTCCCACAGTCCTCATATAGCACATGGACATGAAAGTTGAACCTCCTGTTCCGTCACACTACCCCCCCATGTTTCCCTTCCTCTCTTTTTCTTCTTTTTCTCTTTTCTTTCTTCTGTGTTTGCCGTCATTCTCCCAGGAGCTACACTTATAACGTACTTTGTGTACGGATCTTTGCCGTCATTCTCCCAGGGGCTACACTCATAACGTACTTTATGTACGGATCTTTGCCGTCATTCTCCCAGGCGCTACACTTATAACGTACTTTGTGTACGGCTCTTTGCCGTCATTCTCCCAGGCGCTACACTCATAACGTACTTTGTGTACGGATCTTTGCCGTCATTCTCCCAGGTGCTACACTTATAACGTACTTTGTGTACGGCTCTTTGCTGTCATTCTCCCAGGCCCTACACTTATAATGTACTTTGTGTACGGCTCTTTGCTGTCATTCTCCCAGGCGCTACACTTATAATGTAGTTTATGTACGGATCTTTGCTGTCATTCTCCCAGGCGCTACACTTATAACGCACTTTGTGTACGGATCTTTTCTGCCATTCTCCCAGGTGCTACACTTATAATGTACTTTGTTTACGGATCTTTGTCATCATTCTCCCAGGCGCTACACTTATAACGCACTTTGTGTACGGATCTTTGCCGCCATTCTCCCAGGCGCTACACTTATAACGCACTTTGTGTACGGATCTTTCCCGCCATTCTCCCAGGCGCTGCACTTATAACGCACTTTGTGTACGGATCTTTGAAGTTTGACCATTATTGGTCTGCTCCTGCTGCCTTGCTCTCACGGTATTGACTGCTTCTGATCTCACGGTTACCATCCGAATCATTTGATGCATTGTATCAGCTATATTTGAGAATTGTATATGGATTTCTTTGATGCTGTTATATATCTGATTTTCAATAAAATTTTTAATGACAAAAAAACCCAATAAAAGCGTACTCATTATTAATGCTGGCATATATAATAACTATATCATGGCATTACTGGCCCCTAACATAGGGCTACTTTATACAAAATAATATATTAGGAACTCTTCATTTTGGAGTGGGCTGAATGAATTTAGTGAATCAGTCACATACTAATTAGTGTCATTAAATTCCTGTTCCCATCTCAAGTCCTGCTAATTATTTGTTTAACTACAAGCAGTAGAATATCAAACTGCTCAATGTAATGTTTCCCTAATCACACTGTTACATACACACAGGGAATAGAGAATGAAATCAGTAAACGTTATGTTGTAGAATCAGTGACATGACTTGATGAGGGCTGGTTATGTAGAACTAATCTGTCCTCACTGTTTAATTTAACTACAAGGAATTATTCTTCCTTATACACCTGTAACACAACAACACAATGAAACTTGCTTCCACTCCTGTAACACAACATGACACACTACTGCGTATATAACACAACATGATACACTGCTTTGTATGTAACACCACAGCATAACATGACACACCACCACTTTTGTAACATAACAACACAACCACTCCTGGTAAGGAGAATCACTTAGTCACCAATTCCAAGAGTAGGGGATGTTGGTAAGGAGGGTCACTTAGTCACTGTACCATTACTAAGTGTGGGGGTGGTGGTGGTAAGGAGAATCACCTGGTCACTGTACCATTACTAAGTGTGGGGGTGGTGGTGGTAAGGAGAATCACCTGGTCACTGTACCATTACTAAGTGTGGGGGTGGTGGTGGTAAGGAGAATCACCTGGTCACTGTACCATTACTAAGTGTGGGGGTGGTGGTGGTAAGGAGAATCACCTGGTCACTGTACCATTACTAAGTGTAGGGGTGGTGGTGGTAAGGAGAATCACCTGGTCACTGTACCATTATTAAGTGTGGGGGTGGTGATGGTAAGGAGAATCACCTGGTCACTGTACCATTACTAAGTGTGGGGGTGGTGATGGTAAGAAGAATCACCTGGTCACTGTACCATTACTAAGTGTGGGGGTGGTGGTAAGGAGAATCACCTGGTCACTGTACCATTACTAAGTGTGGGGGTGGTGGTGGTAAGGAGAATCACCTGGTCACTGTACCATTACTAAGTGTGGGGGTGGTGGTGGTAAGGAGAATCACCTGGTCACTGTACCATTACTAAGTGTGGGGGTGGTGGTGGTAAGAAGAATCACCTGGTCACTGTACCATTACTAAGTGTGGGGGTGGTGGTGGTAAGAAGAATCACCTGGTCACTGTACCATTACTAAGTGTGGGGGTGGTGGTGGTAAGGAGAATCACCTGGTCACTGTACCATTACTAAGTGTGGGGGTGGTGGTGGTAAGGAGAATCACCTGGTCACTGTACCATTACTAAGTGTGGGGGTGGTGGTAAGGAGAATCACCTGGTCACTATACCATTACTAAGTGTGGGGGTGGTGGTAAGGAGAATCACCTGGTCACTGTACCATTACTAAGTGTGGGGGTGGTGGTGGTAAGGAGAATCACCTGGTCACTGTACCATTACTAAGTGTGGGGGTGGTGGTAAGGAGAATCACCTGGTCACTGTACCATTACTAAGTGTGGGGGTGGTGGTGGTAAGGAGAATCACCTGGTCACTGTACCATTACTAAGTGTGGGGGTGGTGGTGGTAAGGAGAATCACCTGGTCACTGTACCATTACTAAGTGTGGGGGTGGTGGTAAGGAGAATCACCTGGTCACTGTACCATTACTAAGTGTGGGGGTGGTGGTGGTAAGGAGAATCACCTGGTCACTGTACCATTACTAAGTGTGGGGGTGGTGGTGGTAAGGAGAATCACCTGGTCACTGTACCATTACTAAGTGTGGGGGTGGTGGTGGTAAGGAGAATCACCTGGTCACTGTACCATTACTAAGTGTGGGGGTGGTGGTGGTAAGGAGAATCACCTGGTCACTGTACCATTACTAAGTGTGGGGGTGGTGGTAAGAAGAATCACCTGGTCACTGTACCATTACTAAGTGTGGGGGTGGTGGTGGTAAGGAGAATCACCTGGTCACTGTACCATTACTAAGTGTGGGGGTGGTGGTAAGAAGAATCACCTGGTCACTGTACCATTACTAAGTGTGGGGGTGGTGGTGGTAAGGAGAATCACCTGGTCACTGTACCATTACTAAGTGTGGGGGTGGTGGTGGTAAGGAGAATCACCTGGTCACTGTACCATTACTAAGTGTGGGGGTGGTGGTGGTAAGGAGAATCACCTGGTCACTGTACCATTACTAAGTGTGGGGGTGGTGGTGGTAAGAAGAATCACCTGGTCACTGTACCATTACTAAGTGTGGGGGTGGGGGTGGTAAGGAGAATCACCTGGTCACTGTACCATTACTAAGTGTGGGGGTGGTGGTGGTAAGGAGAATCACCTGGTCACTGTACCATTACTAAGTGTGGTGGTGGTGGTAAGGAGAATCACCTGGTCACTGTACCATTACTAAGTGTGGGGGTGGTGGTGGTAAGAAGAATCACCTGGTCACTGTACCATTACTAAGTGTGGGGGTGATGGTGATGGTAAGGAGAATCACCTGGTCACTGTACCATTACTAAGTGTGGGGGTGGTGGTGGTAAGGAGAATCACCTGGTCACTGTACCATTACTAAGTGTGGGGGTGATGGTGATGGTAAGGAGAATCACCTGGTCACTGTACCATTACTAAGTGTGGGGGGGTGGTGGTAAGGAGAATCACCTGGTCACTGTACCATTACTAAGTGTGGGGGTGGTGGTGGTAAGGAGAATCACCTGGTCACTGTACCATTACTAAGTGTGGGGGTGGTGGTGGTAAGGAGAATCACCTGGTCACTGTACCATTACTAAGTGTGGGGGTGGTGGTGGTAAGGAGAATCACCTGGTCACTGTACCATTACTAAGTGTGGGGGTGGTGGTGGTAAGGAGAATCACCTGGTCACTGTACCATTACTAAGTGTGGGGGTGGTGGTGGTAAGAAGAATCACCTGGTCACTGTACCATTACTAAGTGTGGGGGTGGTGGTAAGGAGAATCACCTGGTCACTGTACCATTACTAAGTGTGGGGGTGGTGGTAAGGAGAATCACCTGGTCACTGTACCATTACTAAGTGTGGGGGTGGTGGTGGTAAGGAGAATCACCTGGTCACTGTACCATTACTAAGTGTGGGGGTGGTGGTGGTAAGGAGAATCACCTGGTCACTGTACCATTACTAAGTGTGGGGGTGGTGGTAAGGAGAATCACCTGGTCACTGTACCATTACTAAGTGTGGGGGTGGTGGTGGTAAGGAGAATCACCAGGTCACTGTACCATTACTAAGTGTGGGGGTGGTGGTGGTAAGGAGAATCACCTGGTCACTGTACCATTACTAAGTGTGGGGGTGGTGGTGGTAAGGAGAATCACCTGGTCACTGTACCATTACTAAGTGTGGGGGTGGTGGTGGTAAGGAGAATCACCTGGTCACTGTACCATTACTAAGTGTGGGGGTGGTGGTGGTAAGGAGAATCACCTGGTCACTGTACCATTACTAAGTGTGGGGGTGGTGGTGGTAAGGAGAATCACCTGGTCACTGTACCATTACTAAGTGTGGGGGTGGTGGTGGTAAGGAGAATCACCTGGTCACTGTACCATTACTAAGTGTGGGGGGGGTGGTGGTAAGGAGAATCACCTGGTCACTGTACCATTACTAAGTGTGGGGGTGATGGTAAGGAGAATCACCTGGTCACTGTACCATTACTAAGTGTGGGGGTGGTGGTGGTAAGGAGAATCACCTGGTCACCACACCATTACTAATTGTGTATGTGGGGGGGGGGTTAAGGAAATTCACCTGGTCACTGCACCAATACCAAGTGGACACAATGGTCAGTCCTAGGATCAAGGCTGGCCAAGGCAGATCCCCCGAATAGGCATCCCTCAGGAGATGTAGCGAGTCGGGCCTGGGAGAAGCACATGAGAGAGACACATTCCCCACCAGGGAGGGAACTGCCGTCATGTAGCGCTGCATGAGAGCATCATAACCCCCAACAGCCTGGAATGCTGAGAGACACACAGAGATGTGTTATAGAGACCTCCTTTCTCCAACCTTCTCCCATACATTCTCCTTCCCTCCCTTCCTCCACCACACACACACACTCTCCTTCCCTCCCTTCCTCCACCACACACACACACTCTCCTTCCCTCCCTTCCTCCACCACACACACACACTCTCCTTCCCTCCCTTCCTCCACCACACACACACACCCTCTCTCACACACACACACACCCTCTCTCACACACACACACACACACACACACACTCTCCTTCCCTCCCTTCCTCCACCACACACACACACACACACACACACACACACACACACACACATATACACACACACAAACCCTCTCTCACAAACACACACACACACACACTCTCCCTTCCTCCACCACACATACACACACACACACACACACCCTCTCTCTCACACACACACACACTCTCCTTCCCTCCCTTCCTCCGGCACATGCACACACACACACACTCTCCTTCCCTCCCTTCCTCCACCACACACACACACACACACACACACACACACACACACACACACACACATATACACACACACAAACCCTCTCTCACAAACACACACACACACACACTCTCCTTCCCTCCCTTCCTCCACCACACATACACACACACACACACACACCCTCTCTCTCACACACACACACACTCTCCTTCCCTCCCTTCCTCCGGCACATGCACACACACACACTCTCCTTCCCTCCCTTCCTCTGACACACACACACACACACACTCTCCTACCCTCCCTTCCTCCAACACACACACACACTCTCCTTCCCTCCCTTCGTCCACCACACACACACACACTCTCCTTCCCTCCCTTCCTCTGACACACACACACACACACACACTCTCCTTCCCTCCCTTCCTCCAGCACATGCACACACACACACACACACACTCTCCTTCCCTCCCTTCCTCCGACACACACACACGCACACACACTCTCCTTCCCTCCCTTCCTCCAACACACACACACACACACTCTCCTTCCCTCCCTTCCTCCAACACACACACACACACACACACACTCTCCTTCCCTCCCTTCCTCCAACACACACACACACACACACACACAAACACTCAAACTCATTCTCCCCACACGCCTACTTCCTACCCTCACAGAAACACAAACGCTCATAATCTCTCCCTCCCTCTCCACACACTCTCTGCTGCACAAACACAAACTCACACATCCACATTTTCTTATATTATCTCACCATATCCAGAAAGGACACAGGCTCCTCCAATGATTACAAAAGTCTGAACTGTATCCGTGTACATTAGAGCAGCGAGTCCACCTAGAGAGACAGAGAGAGGGAATGTAAATACCAGTCACTGTGTACACAAAAAGGAATAATTACCAGTCACTGTGTACATAACAATGAGTGAGTACCCGTCACTGTGTACATAAGAAGGTGTAAGTACCAGTCACTGTGTACATAACAATGAGTGAGTACCCGTCACTGTGTACATAAGAAGGAGTAAGTACCAGTCACTGTGTGCATAACAATGAGTGAGTACCAGTCACTGTGTACATAAGAAGGAGTTGAGTGAGTACCAGTCACTGTGTACATAAGAAGGAGTGAGTACCAGTCACTGTGTGCATAACAATGAGTGAGTACCAGTCACTGTGTACATAACAATGAGTAAGTACCCGTCACTGTGTACATAAGAAGGAGTAAGTACCAGTCACTGTGTGCATAACAATGAGTGAGTACCAGTCACTGTGTACATAAGAAGGAGTAAGTACCAGTCACTGTGTACATAAGAAGGAGTAAGTACCAGTCACTGTGTACATAAGAAGGAGTGAGTACCAGTCACTGTGTGCATAACAATGAGTAAGTACCCGTCACTGTGTACATAAGAAGGAGTGAGTACCAGTCACTGTGTGCATAACAATGAGTGAGTACCAGTCACTGTGTACATAAGAAGGAGTAAGTACCAGTCACTGTGTACATAAGAAGGAGTAAGTACCAGTCACTGTGTACATAAGAAGGAGTAAGTACCAGTCACTGTGTACATAAGAAGGTGTAAGTACCAGTCACCATGTACATAAGAAGGAGTAAGTACCAGTCACTGTGTACATAAGAAGGAGTAAGTACCAGTCACTGTGTACATAAGAAGGTGTAAATACCAGTCACTGTGTGCATAACAATGAGTAAGTAGCAGTCACTGTGTACATAAGAAGGAGTAAGTACCAGTCACCATGTACATAAGAAGGAGTAAGTACCAGTCACTGTGTACATAAGAAGGAGTAAGTACTAGTCACTGTGTACATAAGAAGGTGTAAATACCAGTCACTGTGTGCATAACAATGAGTGAGTAGCAGTCACTGTGTACATAAGAAGGAGTAAGTACCAGTCACTGTGTACATAAGAAGGAGTAAGTACCAGTCACCGTGTACATAAGAAGGAGTAAGTACCAGTCACTGTGTACATAAGAAGGAGTGAGTAACAGTCACTGTGTACATAAGAAGGAGTAAGTACCAGTCACCGTGTACATAAGAAGGAGTAAGTACCAGTCACTGTGTGCATAACAATGAGTGAGTACCAGTCACTGTGTGCATAACAATGAGTAAGTACCCGTCACTGTGTACATAAGAAGGAGTGAGTACCAGTCACTGTGTGCATAACAATGAGTGAGTACCAGTCACTGTGTACATAAGAAGGAGTAAGTACCAGTCACTGTGTACATAAGAAGGTGTAAGTACCAGTCACCATGTACATAAGAAGGAGTAAGTACCAGTCACTGTGTACATAAGAAGGAGTAAGTACCAGTCACTGTGTACATAAGAAGGTGTAAATACCAGTCACTGTGTGCATAACAATGAGTGAGTAGCAGTCACTGTGTACATAAGAAGGAGTAAGTACCAGTCACTGTGGACATAAGAAGGAGTGAGTACCAGTCACTGTGTACATAACAATGAGTACCAGTCACTGTGTACATAAGAAGGAGTAAGTACCAGTCACTGTGGACATAAGAAGGAGTAAGTACCAGTCACCGTGTACATAAGAAGGAGTAAGTACCAGTCACTGTGTACATAAGAAGGAGTGAGTAACAGTCACTGTGTACATAAGAAGGAGTAAGTACCAGTCACCGTGTACATAAGAAGGAGTAAGTACCAGTCACTGTGGACATAACAATGAGTGAGTACCAGTCACTGTGTACATAAGAAGGAGTAAGTACCAGTCACTGTGTACATAAGAAGGAGTAAGTACCAGTCACTGTGTACATAAGAAGGAGTGAGTACCAGTCACTGTGTGCATAACAATGAGTAAGTACCCGTCACTGTGTACATAAGAAGGAGTGAGTACCAGTCACTGTGTGCATAACAATGAGTGAGTACCAGTCACTGTGTACATAAGAAGGAGTAAGTACCAGTCACTGTGTACATAAGAAGGAGTAAGTACCAGTCACTGTGTACATAAGAAGGAGTAAGTACCAGTCACTGTGTACATAAGAAGGAGTAAGTACCAGTCACTGTGTACATAAGAAGGTGTAAGTACCAGTCACCATGTACATAAGAAGGAGTAAGTACCAGTCACTGTGTACATAAGAAGGAGTAAGTACCAGTCACTGTGTACATAAGAAGGTGTAAATACCAGTCACTGTGTGCATAACAATGAGTGAGTAGCAGTCACTGTGTACATAAGAAGGAGTAAGTACCAGTCACCATGTACATAAGAAGGAGTAAGTACCAGTCACTGTGTACATAAGAAGGAGTAAGTACTAGTCACTGTGTACATAAGAAGGTGTAAATACCAGTCACTGTGTGCATAACAATGAGTGAGTAGCAGTCACTGTGTACATAAGAAGGAGTAAGTACCAGTCACTGTGTACATAAGAAGGAGTAAGTACCAGTCACCGTGTACATAAGAAGGAGTAAGTACCAGTCACTGTGTACATAAGAAGGAGTGAGTAACAGTCACTGTGTACATAAGAAGGAGTAAGTACCAGTCACCGTGTACATAAGAAGGAGTAAGTACCAGTCACTGTGTGCATAACAATGAGTGAGTACCAGTCACTGTGTGCATAACAATGAGTAAGTACCCGTCACTGTGTACATAAGAAGGAGTGAGTACCAGTCACTGTGTGCATAACAATGAGTGAGTACCAGTCACTGTGTACATAAGAAGGAGTAAGTACCAGTCACTGTGTACATAAGAAGGTGTAAGTACCAGTCACCATGTACATAAGAAGGAGTAAGTACCAGTCACTGTGTACATAAGAAGGAGTAAGTACCAGTCACTGTGTACATAAGAAGGTGTAAATACCAGTCACTGTGTGCATAACAATGAGTGAGTAGCAGTCACTGTGTACATAAGAAGGAGTAAGTACCAGTCACTGTGGACATAAGAAGGAGTGAGTACCAGTCACTGTGTACATAACAATGAGTACCAGTCACTGTGTACATAAGAAGGAGTAAGTACCAGTCACTGTGGACATAAGAAGGAGTAAGTACCAGTCACCGTGTACATAAGAAGGAGTAAGTACCAGTCACTGTGTACATAAGAAGGAGTGAGTAACAGTCACTGTGTACATAAGAAGGAGTAAGTACCAGTCACCGTGTACATAAAAAGGAGTAAGTACCAGTCACTGTGGACATAACAATGAGTGAGTACCAGTCTTTGTGTACATAAGAAGGAGTGAGTAACAGTCTTTGTATAAATAAGAAGGAGTAAGTACCAGTCACTGTGTACATAAGAAGGAGTACGTACCAGTCACTGTGTACATAACAATGAGTGAGCACCAGTCCTTGTCTACATAAGAAGGAGTGAGTACCAGTCACTGTGTACATAACAATGAGTGAGTACCAGTCACTGTGTACATAAGAAGGAGTACGTACCAGTCACTGTGTACATAAGAAGGAGTAAGTACCAGTCACTGTGTACATAACAAGGAGTGAGTACCAGTCATTGTGTATATATGAAGGAGTGAGTACCAGTCACTGTGTACATAAGAAGGAGTACGTACCAGTCATTGTGTACATAAGAAGGAGTAAGTACCAGTCACTGTGTACATAAGAAGGAGTAAGTACCAGTCACTGTGTACATATGAAGGAGTGAGTACCAGTCACTGTGTACATAACAATGAGTGAGTACCAGTCACTGTGTACATAAGAAGGAGTAAGTACCAGTCATTGTGTACATAAGAAGGAGTAAGTACCAGTCACTGTGTACATAAGAAGGAGTAAGTACCAGTCATTGTGTACATAAGAAGGAGTGAGTACCAGTCATTGTGTACATATGAAGGAGTGAGTACCAGTCAGTGTGTACATAACAATGAGTAAGTACCAGTCACTGTGTACATAAGAAGGAGTGAGTAACAGTCACTGTGGACATAACAATGAGTGAGTACCAGTCTTTGTGTACATAAGAAGGAGTGAGTACCAGTCTTTGTGTAAATAAGAAGGAGTACGTACCAGTCACTGTGTACATAAGAAGGAGTACGTACCAGTCACTGTGTACATAACAATGAGTGAGTACCAGTCATTGTGTACATAAGAAGGAGCGAGTACCAGTCATTGTGTACATAAGAAGGAGTGAGTACCGGTCACTGTGTACATAACAATGAGTAAGTACCAGTCACTGTGTACATAACAATGAGTAAGTACCAGTCACTGTGTACATAAGAAGGAGTAAGTACCAGTCACTGTGTACATAAGAAGGAGTGAGTACCAGTCATTGTGTACATATGAAGGAGTACCAGTCACTGTGTACATAAGAAGGAGTACGTACCAGTCATTGTGTACATAAGAAGGAGTAAGTACCAGTCACTGTGTACATAAGAAGGAGTGATTACCAGTCATTGTGTACATATGAAGGAGTGAGTACCAGTCACTGTGTACATAACAATGAGTGAGTACCAGTCATTGTGTACATAAGAAGGAGTAAGTACCAGTCACTGTGTACATAAGAAGGAGTAAGTACCAGTCATTGTGTACATAAGAAGGAGTGAGTACCAGTCATTGTGTACATATGAAGGAGTGAGTACCAGTCACTGTGTACATAACAATGAGTAAGTACCAGTCACTGTGTACATAAGAAGGAGCGAGTACCAGTCATTGTGTACATAAGAAGGAGTGAGTACCAGTCACTGTGTACATAACAATGAGTAAGTACCAGTCACTGTGTACATAAGAATGAGTAAGTACCAGTCACTGTGTACATAAGAAGGAGTAAGTACCAGTCACTGTGTACATAAGAAGGAGTGAGTACCAGTCATTGTGTACATAAGAAGGGGTGAGTACCAGTCACTGTGTACATAAGAAGGAGTAAGTACCAGTCATTGTGTACATAAGAAGGAGTGAGTACCAGTCACTGTGTACATAAGAAGGAGTGAGTACCAGTCACTGTGTACATAACAATGAGTGAGTACCAGTCATTGTGTACATAAGAAGGAGTAAGTACCAGTCATTGTGTACATAAGATGGAGTGAGTACCAGTCACTGTGTACATAAGAAGGAGTAAGTACCAGTCATTGTGTACATAAGAAGGAGTAAGTACCAGTCACTGTGTGCATAACAATGAGTGAGTACCAGTCACTGTGTACATAGGAAGGAGTGAGTACCAGTCATTGTGCACATAAGAAGGAGTAAGTACCATTCACTGTGTACATAAGAAGGAGTGAGTACCAGTCATTGTGTACATATGAAGGAGTGAGTACCAGTCACTGTGTACATAACAATGAGTGAGTACCAGTCACTGTGTACATAAGAAGGAGTAAGTACCAGTCATTGTGTACATAAGAAGGAGTAAGTACCAGTCATTGTGTACATATGAAGGAGTGAGTACCAGTCACTGTGTACATAACAATGAGTGAGTACCAGTCACTGTGTACATAAGAAGGAGTAAGTACCAGTCACTGTGTACATAACAATGAGTGAGTACCGGTCATTGTGTACATAAGAAGGAGTAAGTACCAGTCACTGTGTACATAAGAAGGAGTAAGTACCAGTCACTGTGTATATAAGAAGAAGTGAGTGACAATCATTGTGCACATAAGAAGGAGTAAGTACCAGTCACTGTGTACATAAGAAGGAGTAAGTACCAGTCACTGTGTACATAAGAAGGAGTGAGTACCAGTCATTGTGTACATATGAAGGAGTGAGTACCAGTCACTGTGTACATAACAATGAGTGAGTACCAGTCACTGTGTACATAACAATGAGTGAGTACCAGTCATTGTGTACATAAGAAGGAGTAAGTACCAGTCACTGTGAACATAAGAAGGAGTGAGTATCAGTCATTGTGTACATAAGAAAGAGTAAGTACCAGTCACTGTGTACATAACAATGAGTGAGTACCAGTCACTGTGTACATAAGAAGGAGTAAGTACCAGTCACTGTGTACATAACAATGAGTGAGTACCGGTCATTGTGTACATAAGAAGGAGTAAGTACCAGTCACTGTGTACATAAGAAGAAGTAAGTACGAGTCACTGTGCACATAAGAAGGAGTAAGTACCAGTCACTGTGTACATAAGAAGGAGTAAGTACCAGTCACTGTGTACATAAGAAGGTGTAAATACCAGTCACTGTGTGCATAACAATGAGTGAGTAGCAGTCACTGTGTACATAAGAAGGAGTAAGTACCAGTCACTGTGGACATAAGAAGGAGTGAGTACCAGTCACTGTGTACATAACAATGAGTACCAGTCACTGTGTACATAAGAAGGAGTAAGTACCAGTCACTGTGGACATAAGAAGGAGTAAGTACCAGTCACCGTGTACATAAGAAGGAGTAAGTACCAGTCACTGTGTACATAAGAAGGAGTGAGTAACAGTCACTGTGTACATAAGAAGGAGTAAGTACCAGTCACCGTGTACATAAGAAGGAGTAAGTACCAGTCACTGTGGACATAACAATGAGTGAGTACCAGTCACTGTGTACATAAGAAGGAGTAAGTACCAGTCACTGTGTACATAAGAAGGAGTAAGTACCAGTCACTGTGTACATAAGAAGGAGTGAGCACCAGTCACTGTGTGCATAACAATGAGTAAGTACCCGTCACTGTGTACATAAGAAGGAGTGAGTACCAGTCACTGTGTGCATAACAATGAGTGAGTACCAGTCACTGTGTACATAAGAAGGAGTAAGTACCAGTCACTGTGTACATAAGAAGGAGTAAGTACCAGTCACTGTGTACATAAGAAGGAGTAAGTACCAGTCACTGTGTACATAAGAAGGAGTAAGTACCAGTCACTGTGTACATAAGAAGGTGTAAGTACCAGTCACCATGTACATAAGAAGGAGTAAGTACCAGTCACTGTGTACATAAGAAGGAGTAAGTACCAGTCACTGTGTACATAAGAAGGTGTAAATACCAGTCACTGTGTGCATAACAATGAGTGAGTAGCAGTCACTGTGTACATAAGAAGGAGTAAGTACCAGTCACCATGTACATAAGAAGGAGTAAGTACCAGTCACTGTGTACATAAGAAAGAGTAAGTACTAGTCACTGTGTACATAAGAAGGTGTAAATACCAGTCACTGTGTGCATAACAATGAGTGAGTAGCAGTCACTGTGTACATAAGAAGGAGTAAGTACCAGTCACTGTGTACATAAGAAGGAGTAAGTACCAGTCACCGTGTACATAAGAAGGAGTAAGTACCAGTCACTGTGTACATAAGAAGGAGTGAGTAACAGTCACTGTGTACATAAGAAGGAGTAAGTACCAGTCACCGTGTACATAAGAAGGAGTAAGTACCAGTCACTGTGTGCATAACAATGAGTGAGTACCAGTCACTGTGTGCATAACAATGAGTAAGTACCCGTCACTGTGTACATAAGAAGGAGTGAGTACCAGTCACTGTGTGCATAACAATGAGTGAGTACCAGTCACTGTGTACATAAGAAGGAGTAAGTACCAGTCACTGTGTACATAAGAAGGTGTAAGTACCAGTCACCATGTACATAAGAAGGAGTAAGTACCAGTCACTGTGTACATAAGAAGGAGTAAGTACCAGTCACTGTGTACATAAGAAGGTGTAAATACCAGTCACTGTGTGCATAACAATGAGTGAGTAGCAGTCACTGTGTACATAAGAAGGAGTAAGTACCAGTCACTGTGGACATAAGAAGGAGTGAGTACCAGTCACTGTGTACATAACAATGAGTACCAGTCACTGTGTACATAAGAAGGAGTAAGTACCAGTCACTGTGGACATAAGAAGGAGTAAGTACCAGTCACCGTGTACATAAGAAGGAGTAAGTACCAGTCACTGTGTACATAAGAAGGAGTGAGTAACAGTCACTGTGTACATAAGAAGGAGTAAGTACCAGTCACCGTGTACATAAAAAGGAGTAAGTACCAGTCACTGTGGACATAACAATGAGTGAGTACCAGTCTTTGTGTACATAAGAAGGAGTGAGTAACAGTCTTTGTGTAAATAAGAAGGAGTAAGTACCAGTCACTGTGTACATAAGAAGGAGTACGTACCAGTCACTGTGTACATAACAATGAGTGAGCACCAGTCCTTGTGTACATAAGAAGGAGTGAGTACCAGTCACTGTGTACATAACAATGAGTGAGTACCAGTCACTGTGTACATAAGAAGGAGTAAGTACCAGTCACCATGTACATAAGAAGGAGTAAGTACCAGTCACTGTGTACATAAGAAGGAGTAAGTACTAGTCACTGTGTACATAAGAAGGTGTAAATACCAGTCACTGTGTGCATAACAATGAGTGAGTAGCAGTCACTGTGTACATAAGAAGGAGTAAGTACCAGTCACTGTGTACATAAGAAGGAGTAAGTACCAGTCACCGTGTACATAAGAAGGAGTAAGTACCAGTCACTGTGTACATAAGAAGGAGTGAGTAACAGTCACTGTGTACATAAGAAGGAGTAAGTACCAGTCACCGTGTACATAAGAAGGAGTAAGTACCAGTCACTGTGTGCATAACAATGAGTGAGTACCAGTCACTGTGTGCATAACAATGAGTAAGTACCCGTCACTGTGTACATAAGAAGGAGTGAGTACCAGTCACTGTGTGCATAACAATGAGTGAGTACCAGTCACTGTGTACATAAGAAGGAGTAAGTACCAGTCACTGTGTACATAAGAAGGTGTAAGTACCAGTCACCATGTACATAAGAAGGAGTAAGTACCAGTCACTGTGTACATAAGAAGGAGTAAGTACCAGTCACTGTGTACATAAGAAGGTGTAAATACCAGTCACTGTGTGCATAACAATGAGTGAGTAGCAGTCACTGTGTACATAAGAAGGAGTAAGTACCAGTCACTGTGGACATAAGAAGGAGTGAGTACCAGTCACTGTGTACATAACAATGAGTACCAGTCACTGTGTACATAAGAAGGAGTAAGTACCAGTCACTGTGGACATAAGAAGGAGTAAGTACCAGTCACCGTGTACATAAGAAGGAGTAAGTACCAGTCACTGTGTACATAAGAAGGAGTGAGTAACAGTCACTGTGTACATAAGAAGGAGTAAGTACCAGTCACCGTGTACATAAAAAGGAGTAAGTACCAGTCACTGTGGACATAACAATGAGTGAGTACCAGTCTTTGTGTACATAAGAAGGAGTGAGTAACAGTCTTTGTATAAATAAGAAGGAGTAAGTACCAGTCACTGTGTACATAAGAAGGAGTACGTACCAGTCACTGTGTACATAACAATGAGTGAGCACCAGTCCTTGTCTACATAAGAAGGAGTGAGTACCAGTCACTGTGTACATAACAATGAGTGAGTACCAGTCACTGTGTACATAAGAAGGAGTACGTACCAGTCACTGTGTACATAAGAAGGAGTAAGTACCAGTCACTGTGTACATAACAAGGAGTGAGTACCAGTCATTGTGTATATATGAAGGAGTGAGTACCAGTCACTGTGTACATAAGAAGGAGTACGTACCAGTCATTGTGTACATAAGAAGGAGTAAGTACCAGTCACTGTGTACATAAGAAGGAGTAAGTACCAGTCACTGTGTACATATGAAGGAGTGAGTACCAGTCACTGTGTACATAACAATGAGTGAGTACCAGTCACTGTGTACATAAGAAGGAGTAAGTACCAGTCATTGTGTACATAAGAAGGAGTAAGTACCAGTCACTGTGTACATAAGAAGGAGTAAGTACCAGTCATTGTGTACATAAGAAGGAGTGAGTACCAGTCATTGTGTACATATGAAGGAGTGAGTACCAGTCAGTGTGTACATAACAATGAGTAAGTACCAGTCACTGTGTACATAAGAAGGAGTGAGTAACAGTCACTGTGGACATAACAATGAGTGAGTACCAGTCTTTGTGTACATAAGAAGGAGTGAGTACCAGTCTTTGTGTAAATAAGAAGGAGTACGTACCAGTCACTGTGTACATAAGAAGGAGTACGTACCAGTCACTGTGTACATAACAATGAGTGAGTACCAGTCATTGTGTACATAAGAAGGAGCGAGTACCAGTCATTGTGTACATAAGAAGGAGTGAGTACCGGTCACTGTGTACATAACAATGAGTAAGTACCAGTCACTGTGTACATAACAATGAGTAAGTACCAGTCACTGTGTACATAAGAAGGAGTAAGTACCAGTCACTGTGTACATAAGAAGGAGTGAGTACCAGTCATTGTGTACATATGAAGGAGTACCAGTCACTGTGTACATAAGAAGGAGTACGTACCAGTCATTGTGTACATAAGAAGGAGTAAGTACCAGTCACTGTGTACATAAGAAGGAGTGATTACCAGTCATTGTGTACATATGAAGGAGTGAGTACCAGTCACTGTGTACATAACAATGAGTGAGTACCAGTCATTGTGTACATAAGAAGGAGTAAGTACCAGTCACTGTGTACATAAGAAGGAGTAAGTACCAGTCATTGTGTACATAAGAAGGAGTGAGTACCAGTCATTGTGTACATATGAAGGAGTGAGTACCAGTCACTGTGTACATAACAATGAGTAAGTACCAGTCACTGTGTACATAAGAAGGAGCGAGTACCAGTCATTGTGTACATAAGAAGGAGTGAGTACCAGTCACTGTGTACATAACAATGAGTAAGTACCAGTCACTGTGTACATAAGAATGAGTAAGTACCAGTCACTGTGTACATAAGAAGGAGTAAGTACCAGTCACTGTGTACATAAGAAGGAGTGAGTACCAGTCATTGTGTACATAAGAAGGGGTGAGTACCAGTCACTGTGTACATAAGAAGGAGTAAGTACCAGTCATTGTGTACATAAGAAGGAGTGAGTACCAGTCACTGTGTACATAAGAAGGAGTGAGTACCAGTCACTGTGTACATAACAATGAGTGAGTACCAGTCATTGTGTACATAAGAAGGAGTAAGTACCAGTCATTGTGTACATAAGATGGAGTGAGTACCAGTCACTGTGTACATAAGAAGGAGTAAGTACCAGTCATTGTGTACATAAGAAGGAGTAAGTACCAGTCACTGTGTGCATAACAATGAGTGAGTACCAGTCACTGTGTACATAGGAAGGAGTGAGTACCAGTCATTGTGCACATAAGAAGGAGTAAGTACCATTCACTGTGTACATAAGAAGGAGTGAGTACCAGTCATTGTGTACATATGAAGGAGTGAGTACCAGTCACTGTGTACATAACAATGAGTGAGTACCAGTCACTGTGTACATAAGAAGGAGTAAGTACCAGTCATTGTGTACATAAGAAGGAGTAAGTACCAGTCATTGTGTACATATGAAGGAGTGAGTACCAGTCACTGTGTACATAACAATGAGTGAGTACCAGTCACTGTGTACATAAGAAGGAGTAAGTACCAGTCACTGTGTACATAACAATGAGTGAGTACCGGTCATTGTGTACATAAGAAGGAGTAAGTACCAGTCACTGTGTACATAAGAAGGAGTAAGTACCAGTCACTGTGTATATAAGAAGAAGTGAGTGACAATCATTGTGCACATAAGAAGGAGTAAGTACCAGTCACTGTGTACATAAGAAGGAGTAAGTACCAGTCACTGTGTACATAAGAAGGAGTGAGTACCAGTCATTGTGTACATATGAAGGAGTGAGTACCAGTCACTGTGTACATAACAATGAGTGAGTACCAGTCACTGTGTACATAACAATGAGTGAGTACCAGTCATTGTGTACATAAGAAGGAGTAAGTACCAGTCACTGTGAACATAAGAAGGAGTGAGTATCAGTCATTGTGTACATAAGAAAGAGTAAGTACCAGTCACTGTGTACATAACAATGAGTGAGTACCAGTCACTGTGTACATAAGAAGGAGTAAGTACCAGTCACTGTGTACATAACAATGAGTGAGTACCGGTCATTGTGTACATAAGAAGGAGTAAGTACCAGTCACTGTGTACATAAGAAGAAGTAAGTACGAGTCACTGTGCACATAAGAAGGAGTAAGTACCAGTCACTGTGTACATAAGAAGGAGTAAGTACCAGTCACTGTGTACATAAGAAGGTGTAAATACCAGTCACTGTGTGCATAACAATGAGTGAGTAGCAGTCACTGTGTACATAAGAAGGAGTAAGTACCAGTCACTGTGGACATAAGAAGGAGTGAGTACCAGTCACTGTGTACATAACAATGAGTACCAGTCACTGTGTACATAAGAAGGAGTAAGTACCAGTCACTGTGGACATAAGAAGGAGTAAGTACCAGTCACCGTGTACATAAGAAGGAGTAAGTACCAGTCACTGTGTACATAAGAAGGAGTGAGTAACAGTCACTGTGTACATAAGAAGGAGTAAGTACCAGTCACCGTGTACATAAGAAGGAGTAAGTACCAGTCACTGTGGACATAACAATGAGTGAGTACCAGTCACTGTGTACATAAGAAGGAGTAAGTACCAGTCACTGTGTACATAAGAAGGAGTAAGTACCAGTCACTGTGTACATAAGAAGGAGTGAGCACCAGTCACTGTGTGCATAACAATGAGTAAGTACCCGTCACTGTGTACATAAGAAGGAGTGAGTACCAGTCACTGTGTGCATAACAATGAGTGAGTACCAGTCACTGTGTACATAAGAAGGAGTAAGTACCAGTCACTGTGTACATAAGAAGGAGTAAGTACCAGTCACTGTGTACATAAGAAGGAGTAAGTACCAGTCACTGTGTACATAAGAAGGAGTAAGTACCAGTCACTGTGTACATAAGAAGGTGTAAGTACCAGTCACCATGTACATAAGAAGGAGTAAGTACCAGTCACTGTGTACATAAGAAGGAGTAAGTACCAGTCACTGTGTACATAAGAGGGTGTAAATACCAGTCACTGTGTGCATAACAATGAGTGAGTAGCAGTCACTGTGTACATAAGAAGGAGTAAGTACCAGTCACCATGTACATAAGAAGGAGTAAGTACCAGTCACTGTGTACATAAGAAAGAGTAAGTACTAGTCACTGTGTACATAAGAAGGTGTAAATACCAGTCACTGTGTGCATAACAATGAGTGAGTAGCAGTCACTGTGTACATAAGAAGGAGTAAGTACCAGTCACTGTGTACATAAGAAGGAGTAAGTACCAGTCACCGTGTACATAAGAAGGAGTAAGTACCAGTCACTGTGTACATAAGAAGGAGTGAGTAACAGTCACTGTGTACATAAGAAGGAGTAAGTACCAGTCACCGTGTACATAAGAAGGAGTAAGTACCAGTCACTGTGTGCATAACAATGAGTGAGTACCAGTCACTGTGTGCATAACAATGAGTAAGTACCCGTCACTGTGTACATAAGAAGGAGTGAGTACCAGTCACTGTGTGCATAACAATGAGTGAGTACCAGTCACTGTGTACATAAGAAGGAGTAAGTACCAGTCACTGTGTACATAAGAAGGTGTAAGTACCAGTCACCATGTACATAAGAAGGAGTAAGTACCAGTCACTGTGTACATAAGAAGGAGTAAGTACCAGTCACTGTGTACATAAGAAGGTGTAAATACCAGTCACTGTGTGCATAACAATGAGTGAGTAGCAGTCACTGTGTACATAAGAAGGAGTAAGTACCAGTCACTGTGGACATAAGAAGGAGTGAGTACCAGTCACTGTGTACATAACAATGAGTACCAGTCACTGTGTACATAAGAAGGAGTAAGTACCAGTCACTGTGGACATAAGAAGGAGTAAGTACCAGTCACCGTGTACATAAGAAGGAGTAAGTACCAGTCACTGTGTACATAAGAAGGAGTGAGTAACAGTCACTGTGTACATAAGAAGGAGTAAGTACCAGTCACCGTGTACATAAAAAGGAGTAAGTACCAGTCACTGTGGACATAACAATGAGTGAGTACCAGTCTTTGTGTACATAAGAAGGAGTGAGTAACAGTCTTTGTGTAAATAAGAAGGAGTAAGTACCAGTCACTGTGTACATAAGAAGGAGTACGTACCAGTCACTGTGTACATAACAATGAGTGAGCACCAGTCCTTGTGTACATAAGAAGGAGTGAGTACCAGTCACTGTGTACATAACAATGAGTGAGTACCAGTCACTGTGTACATAAGAAGGAGTACGTACCAGTCACTGTGTACATAAGAAGGAGTAAGTATCAGTCACTGTGTACATAACAAGGAGTGAGTACCAGTCATTGTGTATATATGAAGGAGTGAGTACCAGTCACTGTGTACATAAGAAGGAGTACGTACCAGTCATTGTGTACATAAGAAGGAGTAAGTACCAGTCACTGTGTACATAAGAAGGAGTAAGTACCAGTCACTGTGTACATATGAAGGAGTGAGTACCAGTCACTGTGTACATAACAATGAGTGAGTACCAGTCACTGTGTACATAAGAAGGAGTAAGTACCAGTCATTGTGTACATAAGAAGGAGTAAGTACCAGTCACTGTGTACATAAGAAGGAGTAAGTACCAGTCATTGTGTACATAAGAAGGAGTGAGTACCAGTCATTGTGTACATATGAAGGAGTGAGTACCAGTCAGTGTGTACATAACAATGAGTAAGTACCAGTCACTGTGTACATAAGAAGGAGTGAGTAACAGTCACTGTGGACATAACAATGAGTGAGTACCAGTCTTTGTGTACATAAGAAGGAGTGAGTACCAGTCTTTGTGTAAATAAGAAGGAGTACGTACCAGTCACTGTGTACATAAGAAGGAGTACGTACCAGTCACTGTGTACATAACAATGAGTGAGTACCAGTCATTGTGTACATAAGAAGGAGCGAGTACCAGTCATTGTGTACATAAGAAGGAGTGAGTACCGGTCACTGTGTACATAACAATGAGTAAGTACCAGTCACTGTGTACATAACAATGAGTAAGTACCAGTCACTGTGTACATAAGAAGGAGTAAGTACCAGTCACTGTGTACATAAGAAGGAGTGAGTACCAGTCATTGTGTACATATGAAGGAGTACCAGTCACTGTGTACATAAGAAGGAGTACGTACCAGTCATTGTGTACATAAGAAGGAGTAAGTACCAGTCACTGTGTACATAAGAAGGAGTGATTACCAGTCATTGTGTACATATGAAGGAGTGAGTACCAGTCACTGTGTACATAACAATGAGTGAGTACCAGTCATTGTGTACATAAGAAGGAGTAAGTACCAGTCACTGTGTACATAAGAAGGAGTAAGTACCAGTCATTGTGTACATAAGAAGGAGTGAGTACCAGTCATTGTGTACATATGAAGGAGTGAGTACCAGTCACTGTGTACATAACAATGAGTAAGTACCAGTCACTGTGTACATAAGAAGGAGCGAGTACCAGTCATTGTGTACATAAGAAGGAGTGAGTACCAGTCACTGTGTACATAACAATGAGTAAGTACCAGTCACTGTGTACATAAGAATGAGTAAGTACCAGTCACTGTGTACATAAGAAGGAGTAAGTACCAGTCACTGTGTACATAAGAAGGAGTGAGTACCAGTCATTGTGTACATAAGAAGGGGTGAGTACCAGTCACTGTGTACATAAGAAGGAGTAAGTACCAGTCATTGTGTACATAAGAAGGAGTGAGTACCAGTCACTGTGTACATAAGAAGGAGTGAGTACCAGTCACTGTGTACATAACAATGAGTGAGTACCAGTCATTGTGTACATAAGAAGGAGTAAGTACCAGTCATTGTGTACATAAGATGGAGTGAGTACCAGTCACTGTGTACATAAGAAGGAGTAAGTACCAGTCATTGTGTACATAAGAAGGAGTAAGTACCAGTCACTGTGTGCATAACAATGAGTGAGTACCAGTCACTGTGTACATAGGAAGGAGTGAGTACCAGTCATTGTGCACATAAGAAGGAGTAAGTACCAGTCACTGTGTACATAAGAAGGAGTGAGTACCAGTCATTGTGTACATATGAAGGAGTGAGTACCAGTCACTGTGTACATAACAATGAGTGAGTACCAGTCACTGTGTACATAAGAAGGAGTAAGTACCAGTCATTGTGTACATAAGAAGGAGTAAGTACCAGTCATTGTGTACATATGAAGGAGTGAGTACCAGTCACTGTGTACATAACAATGAGTGAGTACCAGTCACTGTGTACATAAGAAGGAGTAAGTACCAGTCACTGTGTACATAACAATGAGTGAGTACCGGTCATTGTGTACATAAGAAGGAGTAAGTACCAGTCACTGTGTACATAAGAAGGAGTAAGTACCAGTCACTGTGTATATAAGAAGAAGTGAGTGACAATCATTGTGCACATAAGAAGGAGTAAGTACCAGTCACTGTGTACATAAGAAGGAGTAAGTACCAGTCACTGTGTACATAAGAAGGAGTGAGTACCAGTCATTGTGTACATATGAAGGAGTGAGTACCAGTCACTGTGTACATAACAATGAGTGAGTACCAGTCACTGTGTACATAACAATGAGTGAGTACCAGTCATTGTGTACATAAGAAGGAGTAAGTACCAGTCACTGTGAACATAAGAAGGAGTGAGTATCAGTCATTGTGTACATAAGAAAGAGTAAGTACCAGTCACTGTGTACATAACAATGAGTGAGTACCAGTCACTGTGTACATAAGAAGGAGTAAGTACCAGTCACTGTGTACATAACAATGAGTGAGTACCGGTCATTGTGTACATAAGAAGGAGTAAGTACCAGTCACTGTGTACATAAGAAGAAGTAAGTACGAGTCACTGTGCACATAAGAAGGAGTAAGTACCAGTCACTGTGTACATAAGAAGGAGTAAGTACCAGTCACTGTGTACATAAGAAGGAGTGAGTACCAGTCATTGTGTACATATGAAGGAGTGAGTACCAGTCACTGTGTACATAACAATGAGTGAGTACCAGTCATTGTGTACATAAGAAGGAGTAAGTACCAGTCACTGTGTACATAAGAAGGAGTGAGTACCAGTCACTGTGTACATAACAATGAGTGAGTACCAGTCATTGTGTACATAAGAAGGAGTAAGTACCAGTCACTGTGTACATAACAATGAGTAAGTACCAGTCACTGTGTACATAAGAAGGAGTAAGTACTAGTCACTGTGTACATAAGAAGGAGTGAGTACCAGTCATTGTGTACATAAGAAGGAGTAAGTACCAATCACTGTGTACATAACAATGAGTAAGTACTAGTCACTGTGTACATAAGAAGGAGTAAGTACCAGTCACTGTGTACATAAGAAGGAGTGAGTACCAGTCACTGTGTACATAACAATGAGTAAGTACCAGTCACTGTGTACATAAGAAGGAGTAAGTACCAGTCACTGTGTACATAACAATGAGTAAGTACCAGTCACTGTGTACATAACAATGAGTAAGTACCAGTCACTGTGTACATAAGAAGGAGTAAGTACTAGTCACTGTGTACATAAGAAGGAGTGAGTACCAGTCATTGTGTACATAAGAAGGAGTAAGTACCAATCACTGTGTACATAACAATGAGTAAGTACCAGTCACTGTGTACATAAGAAGGAGTAAGTACTAGTCACTGTGTACATAAGAAGGAGTAAGTACCAGTCACTGTGTACATAAGAAGGAGTGAGTACCAGTCACTGTGTACATAACAATGAGTAAGTACCAGTCACTGTGTACATAAGAAGGAGTAAGTACCAGTCACTGTGTACATAACAATGAGTGAGTACCAGTCACTGTGTACATAACAATGAGTGAGTACCAGTCATTGAGTACATAAGAAGGAGTAAGTACCAGTCATTGTGTACATAAGAAGGAGTGAGTACCAGTCACTGTGTACATAAGAAGGAGTGAGTACCAGTCACTGTGTACATAAGAAGGAGTAAGTACCAGTCACTGTGTACATAAGAAGGAGTAAGTACCAGTCACTGTGTACATAAGAAGGAGTGAGTACCAGTCACCGTGTACATAAGAAGGAGTGAGTACCAGTCATTGTGTACATAAGAAGGAGTGAGTACCAGTCATTGTGTACATAAGAAGGAGTAAGTACCAGTCACTGTGTACACAAGAAGGAGTAAGTACCAGTCATTGTGTACATAAGAAGGAGTGAGTACCAGTCATTGTGTACATAAGACGGAGTGAGTACCAGTCACTGTGTACATAAGAAGGAGTGAGTACCAGTCACTGTGTATAATAGTCTATTGTCTATCAGTTCTAAATCTTTCTCTAATGAGGATTTCCCAAGTTGTTTTCCATTTAAAGTATATGTAGCAAGTTTGTTTGTACAGCCCAAATGCATAACCTTACATTTATCTATATTAAATGTCATCTGCCACTTTTCTGCCCATTCACTCAGTTGATCTAAATCCTTCTGTAGGGAAAAAACATCCAGTTCTGTATGTATTTCCTTACACAGCTTAGTGTCATCGGCAAAGATTGAGACTCTACTTTCAATTTCCACCTCTAGATCATTAATAAACAAATTAAAAGCATTGGGCCCAGGACTGAACCCTGTGGCACCACACTTATAGCTTTAGACCAGTTTGATAAGTTTCCATTTACAACAACTCTCTGCCATCTATCATTTAACCAGTTCTCAATCCATGTACAGATAACACCACCCAAACCTGAGCCTTTTAATTTATGCAGTAACCTGTTGTGAGGCACTTTATCAAAGGCTTTAGCAAAATCCAAGTATACTACATCAACAGCAATTCCCCTGTCCAAATTACTACTCACTCTTTCATAAAATGCAAGTATATTAGTCTGTCACTGTGTACTCACTAGGGATATTTACCTGTTACTGTGTATATTGTAGTTATCACCAGAAGTGCGATAACGGACACATAAATGTTCCATCCCAGAGCAACCTGGATAAATACTGCTCCCGAAAACATGTCAACCTGAGGAGACAGAGACCGGCACACATCTTCACTCCCTGCCATGCACGTCCTCCTTCCCACATCCTGCCCCTGCCAGTCACATCCTGCCCCTGCCAGTCACATCCTGCCCCTGCCAGTCACATCCTGCACCTACCACTCACATCCTGCCCCAGCCAGTCACATCCTGCCCCAACCACCCACATCCTACCCCTACGATTCACATCCTGCCCCTGCCAGTGACATCCTGCCCCTACCACTAACATCCTGCCCCTGCCAGTCACATCCTGCCCCTACCACTCACATCCTGCCCCTGCCACTCACATCCTGCCCCTACCACTCACATCCTGCCCCTGCCAGTCACATCCTGCCCCTACCACTCACGTCCTACCCCTATCACCCACATCCTCCCCTACCACCCACATCCTACCCCTGCCAGTCACATCCTGCCCCAACCACCCACATCCTACCCCTACGATTCACATCCTGCCCCTGCCAGTCACATCCTGCCCCTACCACTCACATCCTGCCCCTGCCAGTCACATCCTGCCCCTACCACTCACATCCTGCCCCTGCCAGTCACATCCTGCCCCTACCACTCACATCCTGCCCCTGCCAGTCACATCCTGCCCCTACCACTCACATCCTACCCCTACCACCCACATCCTCCCCTACCACCCACATCCTACCCCTACCACTCACATCCTACCCCTGCCACTCACATCCTGCCCCTACCACCCACATCCTACCCCTGCCACTCACATCCTGCCCCTACCACTCACATCCTGCCCCTGCCAGTCACATCATGCCCCTACCACTCACGTCCTACCCCTACCACCCACATCCTCCCCTACCACCCACATCCTACCCCTGCCAGTCACATCCTGCCCCTACCACCCACATCCTACCCCTACCACTCACATCCTACCCCTGCCACTCACATCCTGCCCCTACCACCCACATCCTACCCCTGCCACCCACATCCTACCCCTGTCACCCACATCCTACCCCTGCCAGTCACATCCTGCCCCTGCCACTCACATCCTGCCCCTGCCAGTCACATCATGCCCCTACCACCCACATCCTCCCCTACCACTCACATCCTACCCCTGCCACCCACATCCTGCCCCTACCACCCACATCCTGCCCCTGCCAGTAACATCCTGCCCTTACCACCCACATCCTGCCCCTACCACCAACATCCTGCCCCTACCACTCACATCCTGCCCCTACCACCTACATCCTACCCCTGCCAGTCACATCCTGTACTCTGTCACTCACATCCTGTCCCTACCACTGACATCCTGCCCCTACCACCCACATCCTGCCCCTGTCACCCACATCCTGCCCCTCTACCCACATCCTACCCCTGCCACCCACATCCTGTACTCTGTCACTCACATCCTGTCCCTACCACTGACATCCTGCCCCTACCACCCACATCCTGCCCCTGTCACCCACATCCTGCCCCTCTACCCACATCCTACCCCTGCCACCCACATCCTGCCCCTGCTACAGACATCCTGCCCCTGTCACCCACATTCTGCCCCGCCACCCACATTTTGCCCCTGCCACCCACATCCTGCCCCTGTCACCCACATCCTGCCCCTCTACCCACATCCTGCCCCTACCACCCACATCCTGCCCCTACCACCAACATTCTGCCCCTGCCACTCACATCCTGCCCCTGTCACTCATATCCTGCCCCTACCACTCACATCCTGCCCCTGTCACTCATATCCTGCCCCTGCCACTCACGTCATGTCCCTGTCATGCACAGTTTTCCACCCACATCCTGCCCCTACCACCCACATCCTGCCCCTCTACCCACATCCTGCCCCTACCACCCACATCCTGCCCCTACCACCAACATTCTGCCCCTGCCACTCACATCCTGCCCCTGTCACTCATATCCTGCCCCTGCCACTCACGTCATGTCCCTGTCATGCACAGTTTTCCACCCACATCCTGCCCCTGCCATGCACATCTTGGCATAAACATCCTTCCACCTATAGTCAGCCCCTGTCATTCACAGCCAGCCAATCCCTGGCATGCACACCCTGGCACCCACAGCCCTTGACATACACACCATGCCACCCAAACCTTGCCATCCACATTCTCTGCCAAACACAGCCATCAACACAATGCTGTTCACTGTAACACCCCCCGACTGAGTGAACGTGGCCCCAGTTCTCACAGAGATCTTGGTGAATATGTACATCGCCAGAGACAGAACCGACAGGTACAGCTGGATCCTCTGCCCACCAAAGCGTTTCTTCAGGTATTCAGGCATAGTCACCACCTGTGGATAGCAAGAATGGCGTCTCACAGTGTCTGTGGAGTGGGTGTGTCTCACAGTGTCTGTGGAGAGGGTGCATCTCACCTAATGTCTCACAGTGTCTGTGGAGTTGGTGTGTCACTGAATGTCTCACAGTGTCTGTGGAGTGGGTGTGTCACCGTATGTCTCACAGTGTCTGTGGAGTGGGTGCATCTCACCGAATGTCTCACAGTGTCTGTGGAGTGGGTGTGTCTCACCCTATGTCTCACAGTGTCTGTGGAGTGGGTGCGCCTCACCAAATATCTCACAGTGTCTGTGGAGTGGGTGTGTCACTGAATGTCTCACAGTGTCTGTGTAGTTGTTGTGTCACTGAATGTCTCACAGTGTCTGTGGAGTGGGTGTGTTACTGAATGTCTCACAGTGTCTGTGGAGTGGGTGCATCTCAACGAATGTCTCACAGTGTCTGTGGAGTGGGTGCATCTCACCAAATATCTCACAGTGTCTGTGGAGTGGGTGTGTCTCACAGTGTCTGTGGAGTGGGTGCATCTCACCAAATATCTCACAGTGTCTGTGGAGTGGGTGTGTCTCACAGTGTCTTTGGAGTGGGTGCGTCTCACAGAATGTTTCACAGTGTCGGTGGAGTGGGTGTGTAACTGAATATCTCACAGTGTCTGTGGAGTGGGTGCATCTCACCAAATATCTCACAGTGTCTGTGGAGTGGGTGTGTCTCACAGTGTCTGTGGAGTGGGTGCATCTCACCAAATATCTCACAGTGTCTGTGGAGTGGGTGTGTCTCACAGTGTCTTTGGAGTGGGTGCGTCTCACAGAATGTTTCACAGTGTCGGTGGAGTGGGTGTGTCACTGAATATCTCACAGTGTCTGTGGAGTGGGTGCGTCTCACAGTGTCTGTGGAGTGGATGTGTCTCTCCTAATGTCTCACAGTGTCTGTTGAGTGGGTGCGTCTCACCGAATGTCTCACAGTGTCTGTGGAGTGGGTGTCTCAACAAATGTCTCACAGTATTTGTGGAGTGAGTGCTTCTCACCGAATGTCTCACAGTGTCTATGGAGTGGGTGTGTCTCACAAATGTCTCACATTGTCTGTGGAGTGGGTGCGTCTCACTGAATGTCTCACAGTGTCTGTGGAGTGGGTGCGTCTCACTGAATGTCTCACAGGTCTGTGGAGTGAATGTGTCTCACTGAATGTCTCACAGTGTCTGCGGAGTGGGTGTGTCTCACAAATGTCTCACATTGTCTGTGGAGTGGGTGCTTCTCACTGAATGTCTCACAGTGTCTGTGGAGTGGGTGCGTCTCACTGAATGTCTCACAGGTCTGTGGAGTGAATGTGTCTCACTGAATGTCTCACAGTGTCTGCGGAGTGGGTGTGTCACAGAATGTCTCCCAGTGTCTGTGGAGTGGGTGCTTCTCACCAAATGTCTCACAGTGTCTGTGGAGTGGGTGTGTCTCAGAATGTCTCACAGTGTCTGTGGAGTGGGTGCTTCTCAGAATGTCTTACAGTGTCTGTGGAGTGGGTGTGTCACAGAATGTCTCACTCTCTCTGTGGATTGGGTATGTCACAGAATGTCTCACAGTGTCTGTGGAATCTTGCTGTGGGTGTGTCTCATGACATGTGCATTTCAGTGTTGCAATAGTTGTGTGTTTCTCGGCTTTTTCTGTAGGTGGGCCTCTTCGTGGTGGGTGAGTGTTGGTATAGGTGTGTCACAGTAGGTGTGTCACATGGAAGGTGTGTGTCTTGGTATGACTGTCAAAGAGTGGGTCTTGTTGCTGGTGTGTGCTATGGTATGAGTGTGTCGCAGTGGGTGTGATTCATGTGTGTGTGGGGGTGTCTTGTATGAGTGTCTTTTAGTGGTATGTCTTATGATAAATGTATGTTATGGTAGGTGTGTCTTGGTATGTGTCTAACAGCAGCTGTGTCTCGTGGTGTGTGTCTTGGTATGAGCGTCTCCCAGTGGGTACGTATCGCGGTGGGGTCGGTCTCGGTATGAGTGTTGTAATGGAAGCTAAGGACGCCAGGAAATCCTCAGCCGTCATTCCGGGTCTCTCCTTCTCGAAGACGGATTACACATCGTTGTTCCTACCGGTCGAGCAATAACCGGCTTGATCGAGCATTCGCAGTGTCGTAAACTCCGTGTCGGAGTCGGATGAAAACAGCAGATTTGAGGCGATAGTTCCAGAGGTCGACCAGAACCATTGACTATGAAGCGAACAGGAAAAGGTTGAAGGGACTCGAAGCCAGAGTTGGGTCGCAGTCAGGACCACGAGTCATAAAGAGTGATTAGCTCTAGACCCAGTCGAAGGATAACTGGAGGAACAGCGGAGTCTACATCGAAAGACCTGACAGCCTACGAATTCCAAAGTCCCAACTCTGATCTGGATCCGCAGATAACTGGCAGCAGGCCGTTGACGATACAGGATTTCTCGCTTGTATGGGACTCAGAGAGGACACTTTAAACCATACCAGTATAAAGACACCAGGACTCGTTCTTAATACAAAATTACTAACTCTTTATTAAGTGAAACCACAGCGTATTTATACAATTCAGACTACATTGACTTGGGCACAGTAGACATGACACAATGGGCGAGTTTACAGAGATAATACAATCATAACACATAAGACAAAGAACCAACAACAAATTGTTCAGGGCAGCATAATAAGGCAGACATGGTTGTATTATTACACAAAAGGCTTGACGGAGATAAACAATAGACAGCAAGACTTGAGGGGCGGGAATACACATTCAAGGGACAATGGCCAGGGGTTGAAGCACGTCCTCGACTAGTTTGAATATTCTGCTTCAACCCTGGCCAGTCAGATGCTACAGTGGGTCCGCTTGGTAGACCAATCCACGAGCCGCCTACTTTTCTCCATGTTAAGTCTATGGAAGACCTTAAACCATCTTGCTCAGGGATTCGACCAGTCCTGCAGCTGCCCACTGTCCTCGACTCCAAGTGTTCGACCCAGAGTCGGCAATTCAAACACAGAGCCAGGAACCTCCGACTAGTAGTTGTCGAATGTGTAATTATCGTATAGTCCTCAGCCCGACACTTAAACAAGGCATGCCGCTTTAAAGTTCTCAACTGTCCGTAATAAGGGCTTTAAAAGTTCATACACCCAGATAATAAGGGTCCCAGATACAACAAAATGTACACAGCTACTTGTGTAATGGGTTGAGTAGTCTTACGCTCAGATAATGATTTCAGTAACGGAGTAGGATCCGTTACGTTTCTCCCCCTTTTCAATACCAAGCCAGTGGTAGCTCGGTCGAATGCTGGCTTGGGAAGTCCGACAAGTTCTTGAGTGGAGGAGGGTAGCCCCTTGTCCGGGCTCTGGAGTAAATCAGGAGCCCCTTGTCCTGGGCAAGGAAAACATGGTAGTCTCTGGTCCTGGGCTAACCGCATGTTGTGGGGACTTTGCTGGTACGCAGCCCAGGCAAAGCTGGAGTCAGACTTCATTGGGTCTGGGGCTGTTGGTTCTGGATCCAGGGCCAGTCTGTGAGGTGGAGTTCCATGGGGAAAAGGGGTTTCCACTGGCACAGCTGGACTGGAGGAGAACTGATGCCTACAGCCCCCTTGCGTACTCCAGGGGTGTAGTTTGGGATTGCACTGTGGGGATATGGAGGCACCTCCCCCCTAGTACCCCATAGTGGAAGGAGAGGAGGCTGCTACCACTCTCCTGTGCTGGGGCAAAGTTCCAGGCATCACTGGGCGAGATGTCCCACTTCTCAGAGTAGGAGCATCAATCTTGGGGCTGTGGGTGAGGACATGTGTCCCACTCACCACAGCAGGGGTCACATAGCCACTGGGGAGGGCCATGGTCCCACTCCCCATGGCAGGAGCATCAGTGCCCCTGGAGAGAACACATTCTCCACTCTCCAGGGCAGTAGCAACAGGAGAAGGGGCAACAATCTTGGGGCTGCTGGTGAGGACCTGCATCCCACTCACCGCATCAGGGGTCACATAGCCACTGGGGAGGACCATGGTCCCAGTCCCCATGCAGGAGCATCAGTGCCCCTGGAAAGAACACATTCTCCACTCTCCAGGGCAGTAGCAACAGGGGAAGGAGCATCAATCTTGGGGCTGCTGGTGAGGACCTGCGTCCCACTCAGTGCAGCAAGGGTATGACAGGGGCTGGTGAGGAGCGGATTCCCACTCACCAGGGGCAGCAGCACTGTGTTCCGTCAGTCTGCTGGGCCCATCATTCTCTGGGGACACAAAATGGTCGCTGGTGAGGACCGGAGTCCCACTCACCAGTTCAGGGTTATCAGGGTCAGCAGCACTGTATTAAGTCAATCTGCTGAGGCCCTCATCTTCAGGGCAACCAACACATCAGGGCCCTTCTTTGCACTGAGGAGGAACGCATTCCCACTCCTCAGGCCAGGGGTAACACAATCCAGGGCAATAGACTCACTGAACTCCTCCTGGGGGGCTTCATCTTTAGGTTCAGAATCTGCCTTGAACTCAGTCCCTGGCATATTCGGCTGCCAAAGGGACCAAGGCTCCGACTCTTCTTGCAGCTCATTGAATGAGTTGCACCACCATTCTTCTTCCTCCCTTAGGAACTCCTGTACCCCTTGCAAAAATCCAGTGTACATGTGTTCAACATCACACTCCCAGCTTACTAGGTGTGAAACCACAGCGTATTTATAGAATTCAGACTACATTGACTTGGGCACAGTAGACATGACACAATGGGTGAGTTTACAGAGATAATACAATCATAACACATAAGACAAAGAACCAACAACAAATGGTTCAGGGCAGCATAATAAGGCTGACATGATTGTATTATTACACAAAAGGCTGGACGGGGATAAACAATAGACAACAAGACTTGAGGGGTGGGAATACACAATCAAGGGACAATGGCCAGTGGTTGAAGCATGTTCTCGACTAGTTTGAATATTCCACTTCAACCCTGGCCAATCAGATGCTACAGTGGGTCCGCTTGGTCGACCAAACCCGAGCTGCCTACTTTTCTCCATATTAAGTCTATGGAACTTTAACCATATTGTGACGGCCCCCCTCGTCAGGCACCCGCCCCTGTAGCGTTAGGGGGGCACCTACCAGGTCATTTACACCGGACCGGCCTCAGAGGACCACCGGACAGACCTGGGCCGTTTGCCACTGGATCTAGCTGCACCATCCAGAGGAGGAGCGGTCAACCGGATTGGAAGACCTCCAGCTGCAGCCAGCCCAATGGGGAGCAGTGACCAGAGTAGGGACTCGCACTTCTACCCACTGGAACAGGTCATCGCTGAGCAGGTATCGACCCCTCTGCCTTGTCCTGGGAAACAAGGTCAGGTCCCTCTGCAACTCCTCCTAGCAGGCACTCACCCCTCTGCCCAGGTACCGACTCCACCTTCATAAAAGCACTCCTGGCTACACAGACCTGATATCATAGTTTCTTCACCTCCCCCCAATAACAGAGCCTAAACATCTGCTTTAGGAATAGAGAGACACATCTAAATTTATTGAAATGGAATACCTGACCTTTAACAGCCTTCATTCAGCTTGCGGTGACATGATTATTACAAAATATCATAATACACAGTAGACAAGACATACAACAAACATAACATGGTATAACAATTTTATGATGTAAGATAGGGGAGTATAATTAAAACATTGGAGAGAAACTGATGGTCCCAGAATGCAACAGTGCCATATTTGCATACTCACAGCAGTGCTGCAATGTAGGTCACCAACCAACAGATGGCAGTGCATAGTACAATGCTGCAATGCAAGCTTCAACCAATAGATGGCAGGGCATAGCACAATGCTGCAATGCAAGATTCAACCAATAGATGGCAGGGCAGAGCACAATGCTGCAATGCAAGTTTCAATCCAATAGATGGCGAGGTTGAGTTCAAAGGACTTGAGATAGGAAAAGTCCATAGCAGATGTATTGCTGGAATGTCCATGTACTCCCAAAGTCCTCATATATCACATGGACATGAAAGTTGGACCTCCTGTTCTGTCACACATATTGCTCAGGGATTCTACCAGTCCTGCTGCTGCCCACTGTCCTCGACTCTAAGTGTTCTACCCGGAGTCGGCAATTCGAACACAGAGCCAGGAACCTCCAACTAGTAGTCATCGAATGTGTAATTATTGTATAGTCCTCAGCCCAACACTTAAACAAGGCATGCTGCCTTAAAGTTCTCGACTGTCCGTAATAAGGGCTTTAAAAGTTCGTACACCCAGATAATAAGGGTCCCAGACACAACAAAAAGTACACGCTCCTTGTGTAATGGTCTGAGTAGTCGTACGCCCAGATAATGATTTCAGTAACAGAGCAGGATCCGTTATAAGTGTCTCCCAGTGGGGCAGTCTCGGTATGATCATCTCCCTATGGGTGCGTCTTGGTATGAGCATCTCCCAGTTGGTGTGACTAGCGGTGGAGGCGTCTCGATATGAGCATCTCCCAGTGGGTGCGTCTCGCGGTGGGTGCATCTTGCAGTGGAGGAATCTCGGTATGAGCGTCTCGCAGTGGGTGCGTCTTGCGGTGGAGGCGTCTCAGTATGAGCGTCTCCCAGTGGGTGCGTCTTGCGGTGGGTGCATCTTGGAATGAGGGTCTGACATTGATTGCGTCTCGTGGTTGGTGTATATTGGTATGTGTGTCTTACAGAAGACATGTCTTATGGTAGGTGTCTCGTTATGAATGTCTTAAAGTTTGTGTCTCGTGTGTGTGTCTCTGTAAAAGTGTCTCACAGTGGGTGTGTCTCTTTATGAGTGTCTCGTGGTGTGTGTGTCTCATGGTGGGTGTGACTGTATGGGTGTCTCACAGTGGGTGTGTCTCAGTATGAGTGACTCACAGTGGGTGTGTCTAGTGGTGGGTGTGCCTCAGTATGAGTGTATCACAGTGAGTGTGTCTCTGTATGAGTGGGTGTCAGTGGGTGTGTCTTGTGGTGGGTGTGTTTCTGTATGAGTGTCTTACAGTGGGTGTGCCTTGTGGTGAGAGTGTATGAGTGTCTTACAGTGGATGTGTCTCTGTATGAGTGCATTACAGTGGGTGTGTCTCTGTATGTGTGTCATAGTTGGCGTGCCTCATGTTGGGTGTGTCTCTGTATGAGTGTCACAGTAGGTGTGTCATATGCAGGGTGTGTGTCTGGGCATGACTGTCTAACAGTGGGTGTCTTGTTGCCGGTGTGTGCCATGGTATGAGTGTGTTGCAGTGGGTGTGTTTTTCATGGTGGGTGTGTCTCGTCTGATTGTGTCACAGTGGGTGTGTCTCGAGGTGCGTATGTGCCACGTTATGACAGTGGGTGTGTCTTGTATGAGTGTCATGGAGTGGGTGTGTCTCATGGTTGGTGTATCTTGAAAGGAATGTCTCACAGTGGGTGTGTCTTATGGTAGGTGTGTCTTGGTATGAGTGTCTCACAGTGAATGTGTCTCGTGGTGTGGGTGTGTCTCAGTATGTGTGTCTTTTGGTGGGTGTATCTCTGTGATTGTGTATCACAGTGGGTGTGTCTCGTAGCGGGAGTGTCTCTGTACGAAAGTCTTGTGGTGGGTGTGTCTCAGTATGAGTGTCTCACAGTGCGTGTGTCTCATGCTGGGGGTGCCTAAGTATGTGTGTCACAGTGGGTGTGTCTTGTGGTAGGTGTGTCTCTGCATGTGTTGCAGTGGGTGTGTCTGATGGTGGGTGTGTCTCTGTACTAATGTGTCACAGTGGGTGTGCCTCAGTATGTGTGTGTCACTGTGGATGGGTCTCTGTACAAGTGTGTCACAGTGTGTGTGCCTCAGTATGTGTCTCACAGTGGGTGTGCCTCAGTATGTGTGTCTCGGGTGTGTAGTGGTGAGTGTGCCTCTGTATGAGTGTCTCACAGTGGGTGTGTCTGTGTATGAGTGTGTCACAGAGGGTGTGTCTTGTGGTGGGTGTGTCTCAGTATGAGTGTCTCACAGTGGGTGTGTCTTGTGGTGGGTGTGTCTCAGTATGAGTGTCTCACAGTGGGTGTGTTTTGTGATGGGAGTGTCTCCGTATCAGTGTCTCACAGTGGGTGTGTCTGTGTATCAGTGTATCACAGAGGGTGTGTCTTGTGGTGGGTGTGTCTCAGTATGAGTGTCTCACAGTGGGTGTGTCTTGTGGTGGGAGTGTCTCTGTATCAGTGTCTCACAGTGGGTGTGTCTGTGTATCAGTGTATCACAGAGGGTGTGTCTTGTGGTGGGTGTGTCACAGTATGAGTGTCTTGCAGTGGGTGTGTCTTGTGGTGGTTGTGTCTCAGTATGAGTGTATCACAGAGGGTGTCTCATGGTGGGAGTGTCTCTGTATCAGTGTATCACAGAGGGTGTGTCTTGTGTTGGGTGTGTCTCAGTATGAGCGTCTCACAGTGGGTGTGTCTTGTGGTGCGTGTGTCTCAGTATGAGTGTATCACAGAGGGTGTGTCTCATGGTGAGCGTGTCTCAGTATGAGTGTGTGACAGTGGATCTGTCTTGCAGTGGGCATTTCCTCGATTCTCACCTCTGCTGTCAGATAAACTGGTACAAAAAGCCAGCCCAGGAGCAGCACCACGAAGAGCGCCTGGAAGAGAGGGGGGTTGGGGAAGTCATGACTGTTCCTGGTACAGACATCTCCAGACACAGAGAGCATAGGGGAGGGGGTTATTACAGCTTAGTGAGGCAGAAAGGGGCCTTCTTCTATTTAACAATAGAATCTGATATCTAATTATATATGCCTTTTATTTCATGTGTATATACCCCCCCTTAGTGGTGGAAGACTCCATCAGTCTGCGATAACACTGACCTCTCTGGTACTACACACAGAAGAAGATCACATTGCAATAATGTGACCTTAAATTGGAATAATCCTAGTGAGTAGAGTGTTGGACTGTGAGGTTCCTCAGGGGTGGGGAATGATGGAATGGAATAATCCAAGCGAGCAGAGTACTGGACTGTTCCTCATGGGCCGGAATGATGACCTTAACCCCTTAGTGACGGCCGCGTGCAGACGCGGGCGTCACTTAACGCCCGTCTAACTTTTTTTTTTTTTTTCTAAAAGAATCCGGAGTCCCTGAACGGCGTGCAGCCGCGCAGGGAGCCGGATTTCCGGGACGTACATGTACGTCCTCTGTCACTAAGTGGCAGCCACACAGGACGTACATGTACGTCCTGTGTCACGAAGGGGTTAAAGTGGAATAAGCCTAGCGAGCAGAATGCTGGACTGTGAGTTTCCTCAGGGGTGGGGGATGATGACCTTAAAGTGGAATAAGTCTAGTGAGCAGAGTACTGGACTGTGAGGTTCCTCAGGGGCCGGATTGATGACCTTAAAGTGGAATAAGCCTAGCCGGCAGAATGCTGGACTGTGAGGTTCCTCAGGGGTGAGGAATGATAACCTTTAAGTGGAATAAGCCTATTGAGCAGGGTGCTGGACTGTGAAGATCCTCAGGGGTGGGGGAATGATGACCTTAAAATGGAATAATCCAAGCGAGCAGAGTTATGGACTGTGAGGATCCTGAGGAGCCGGAATGATGACCTTAAAGTGGAATAAGCCTAGAGAGCAGAGTGCTGGACTGTGAGGTTCCTCAAGTGGTGGGGAATGATGACCTTAAAGTGTAATAAACCTAGTGAGCAGAGTACTGTACTGTGAGATTCCTCAGGGGCCGTAATGATGACCTTAAAGTGGAATAAGCCTAACAAGCAGAGTGCTGGACTGTGAGGTTCCTCGAGGGCAGGGAATGATGACCTTAAAGTGGAATAAGCAGAGTACTGGACTTTGAGGATCCTTGGGGCATGGATAGATGACCTTAAAGTGGAATAAGCCTTTTAAGAGTTTTGGACTACGAGGTTCCTCAAGGGTGAGGAATGATGACGTGAAAGTGGAATAAGCCTAGAAAGCAGTGCTGGACTGCGAGGTTCCTTGTGGGTGGGGAATGATGACCTGAAAGTGGAATAAGCCTAGCAAGCAGAGTGCTGGACTACATGGTTCCTCAGGGGAAAGGAATGATGACCTGAAAGTGGATTAGGCCTAGAAAGCAGTGCTGAACTGCGAGGTTCCTCAAAGGTGGGGAATGATGACCTGAAAGTGGAATAAACCTAGCAAGCAGAGTGCTGGACTGCACCATTCCTCAGGGGAATGGAATAGTGACCTGAAAACTGAAGAACCCTAGCAAGCAGAATGCTTAACTGGGAGGTTCCTCATGGGCCAGGAATATAAAGGGAAATTAAATGTGATAACCAGTTCAATTTTACTGAACAAAAAAGACACACACCCCCCCTTACATTTCTTCACTCATATCTTATTCCACTGTCCCCCTGCACTCTTGACTGGATGCTTGACCTTCCTCCATACTCAACCTCCCCTACTAATGTCTACACGACTTCTCCTGACTTGCACTTGGCTCTGGAACTTACCATCAAACCACAGTCAACTTACACACAACTTTATTATTACAAGGGCTCCTGGAAAACACGTCTTCACATTAAATATATCCCAAACACCTTAGGCCCATCTTCAGAATCCAGCTGTGCAGCTAGCTAAATTCCCTCTCCCCTTCACATTGTGTCTCTGCTATTCCCTTGACCTCTAAATTGTAGTCTCACCATCAAGCCCTCATTGTCGTTAATTTCTATCACATTTGGCATGCATTGTGTGTTGGCACACAGTATGGATAAAAGATGATAAAAATAATAATTTGTTTGCTCCTGAAATATAAGTGAAGGGGTACAAAGATTGCTGGCAAAAAATAACTGTTTTTAATACAGAATAACTGACCATTCAAATACCAGATAATTTCAAATTGCAAAAATAATGCACAAAAACACAAGTGATCTTCTGATTTTCCTAAATGATAAGAATAAGCGCACACCCTACTAGGTACATCCTACTGAATACAGCTCGGCTAATGGTACCGGCGTAAAAGGACATTATTTACTGTATGGAACAAGACTCTGGGGTTAAGGGACAGCAAATAAATAATCAGTACAGGTGATTACTGACACAGATCAGGTATATAAAGGACAGGACCAAGGCAGATCTGTACAGGTGATTACTAACACAGATCAGGTATATAAAGGACAGGACCGAGGCAGATCGATGCAGGTGATTACTGACACAGATCAGGTATATAAAGGACAGGACCGAGGCAGATCAGTGCAGGTGATTACTGACACAGATCAGGTATATAAAGGACAGGACCGAGGCAGATCAGTGCAGGTGATTACTGACACAGATCAGGTATATAAAGGACAAGACCGAGGCAGATCGGTACAGGTGATTACTGACACAGATCAGGTATATAAAGGACAGGACCGAGGCAGTTCGGTACAGGTGATTACTGACACAGATCAGGTATATAAAGGACAGGACCGAGGCAGATCGGTGCAGGTGATTACTGACACAGATCAGGTGTATAAAGGACAGGACCGAGGCAGATCAGTACAGGTGATTACTGACACAGATCAGGTATATAAAGGACAGGACCGAGGCATTTCGGTGCAGGTGATTACTGACACAGATCAGGTATATAAAGGACAGGACCGAGGCAGATCGGTGCAGGTGATTACTGACACAGATCAGGTATATAAAGGACAGGATCGAGGCAGATCGGTACAGGTGATTACTGACACAGATCAGATATATAAAGGACAGGACCGAGGCAGTTCGGTACAGGTGATTACTGACACAGATCAGGTATATAAAGGACAGGACCGAGGCAGATCAGTGCAGGTGATTACTGACACAGATCAGGTATATAAAGGACAGGACCGAGGCCGATCAGTACAGGTGATTACTGACACAGATCAGGTATATAAAGGACAGGACCGAGGCAGATCGGTACAGGTGATTACTGACACAGATCAGGTATATAAAGGACAGGACCAAGGCAGATCGGTGCAGGTGATTACTGACACAGATCAGGTATATAAAGGACAGGACCGAGGCAGATCAGTGCAGGTGATTACTGACACAGATCAGGTATTTAAAGGACAGAAACGAGGCAGATCGGTACAGGTGATTACTGACACAGATCAGGTATATAAAGGACAGGACTGAGGCAGATCGGTGCAGGTGATTACTGACACAGATCAGGTATATAAAGGACAGGACCGAGGCCGATCAGTACAGGTGATTACTGACACAGATCGGGTATATATAGGACAGGAATGAGGCAGATCGGTACAGGTGATTACTGACACAGATCAGGTATATAAAGGACAGGATCGAGGCAGATCGGTGCAGATAATTAGTGACACAGATCAGGTATATAAAGGACAGGACTGAGGCAGATCAGTACAGGTGATTACTGACACAGATCAGGTATATATAGTACAGGACTGAGGCAGATCAGTACAGGTGATTACTGACACAGATCAGGTATATATAGGACAGGACTGAGGCAGATCGGTGCAGATAATTAGTGACACGGATCAGGTATATATGGGACAGGATCGAGGCAGATCGGTGAAGGTAATTAGTGACATAGATCAGGTCTGTAAAGGACAGGACCGAGGAAGATCTGTAAAGGTGATTACTGACACAGATCAGGTATATAAAGGACAGGACCGAGGCAGATCAGTACAGGTGATTACTGATACAGATCAGATATATAAAGGACAGGACCGAGGCAGATCGGTGCAGATGATTACTGACACAGATCAGGTATTTAAAGGACAGGAACGAGGCAGATCGGTGCAGGTGATTACTGACACAGATCAGGTATATAAAGGACAGGACCGAGGCAGATCGGTACAGGTGATTACTGACACAGATCAGGTATATAAAGGACAGGACCAAGGCAGATTGGTACAGGTGATTACTGACACAGATCAGGTATATAAAGGACAGGAACGAGGCAGATCAGTACAGGTGATTACTGACACAGATCAGGTATATAAAGGACAGGAACGAGGCAGATCGGTGCAGGTGATTACTAACACAGATCAGGTATATAAAGGACAGGACCGAGGCAGATCAGTACAGGTGATTACTGACACAGATCAGGTATATAAAGGACAGGACCGAGGCAGATCAGTACAGGTGATTACTGACACAGATCAGGTATATAAAGGACAGGAACGAGGCAGATCGGTGCAGGTGATTACTGACACAGATCAGGTATATAAAGGACAGGACCGAGGCAGATCAGTACAGATGATTACTGACACAGATCAGGTATATAAAGGACAGGAACGAGGCAGATCAGTACAGGTGATTACTGATACAGATCAGATATATAAAGGACAGGACCGAGGCAGATCGGTGCAGGTGATTACTGACACAGATCAGGTATATAAAGGACAGGACCGAGGCAGATCAGTACAGGTGATTTCTGACACAGATCAGGTATATAAAGGACAGGAACGAGGCAGATCGGTGCAGATGATTACTGACACAGATCAGGTATTTAAAGGACAGGAACGAGGCAGATTGGTGCAGGTGATTACTGACACAGATCAGGTATATAAAGGACAGGACCGAGGCAGATCGGTACAGGTGATTACTGACACAGATCAGGTATATATAGTACAGGACTGAGGCAGATCAGTACAGGTGATTACTGACACAGATCAGGTATATATAGGACAGGACTGAGGCAGATCGGTGCAGATAATTAGTGACACGGATCAGGTATATATGGGACAGGATCGAGGCAGATCGGTGAAGGTAATTAGTGACATAGATCAGGTCTGTAAAGGACAGGACCGAGGAAGATCTGTAAAGGTGATTACTGACACAGATCAGGTATATAAAGGACAGGACCGAGGCAGATCAGTACAGGTGATTACTGATACAGATCAGATATATAAAGGACAGGACCGAGGCAGATCGGTGCAGATGATTACTGACACAGATCAGGTATTTAAAGGACAGGAACGAGGCAGATCGGTGCAGGTGATTACTGACACAGATCAGGTATATAAAGGACAGGACCGAGGCAGATCGGTACAGGTGATTACTGACACAGATCAGGTATATAAAGGACAGAACCGAGGCAGATTGGTACAGGTGATTACTGACACAGATCAGGTATATAAAGGACAGGAACGAGGCAGATCAGTAGAGGTGATTACTGACACAGATCAGGTATATAAAGGACAGGAACGAGGCAGATCGGTGCAGGTGATTACTAACACAGATCAGGTATATAAAGGACAGGACCGAGGCAGATCAGTACAGGTGATTACTGACACAGATCAGGTATATAAAGGACAGGACCGAGGCAGATCAGTACAGGTGATTACTGACACAGATCAGGTATATAAAGGACAGGAACGAGGAAGATCGGTGCAGGTGATTACTGACACAGATCAGGTATATAAAGGACAGGACCGAGGCAGATCAGTACAGATGATTACTGACACAGATCAGGTATATAAAGGACAGGAACGAGGCAGATCAGTACAGGTGATTACTGATACAGATCAGATATATAAAGGACAGGACCGAGGCAGATCGGTGCAGGTGATTACTGACACAGATCAGGTATATAAAGGACAGGACCGAGGCAGATCAGTACAGGTGATTACTGACACAGATCAGGTATATAAAGGACAGGAACGAGGCAGATCGGTGCAGATGATTACTGACACAGATCAGGTATTTAAAGGACAGGAACGAGGCAGATCGGTGCAGGTGATTACTGACACAGATCAGGTATATAAAGGACAGGACCGAGGCAGATCGGTACAGGTGATTACTGACACAGATCAGGTATATAAAGGACAGGACCGAGGCAGATTGGTACAGGTGATTACTGACACAGATCAGGTATATAAAGGACAGGAACGAGGCAGATCGGTGCAGGTGATTACTAACACAGATCAGGTATATAAAGGACAGGACCGAGGCAGATCAGTACAGGTGATTACTGACACAGATCATGTATATAAAGGACAGGACCGAGGCAGATCAGTACAGGTGATTACTGACACAGATCAGGTATATAAAGGACAGGAACGAGGCAGATCGGTGCAGGTGATTACTGACACAGATCAGGTATATAAAGGACAGGACCGAGGCAGATCAGTACAGATGATTACTGACACAGATCAGGTATATAAAGGACAGGAAAGAGGCAGATCAGTACAGGTGATTACTGACACAGATCAGGTATATAAAGGACAGGACCGAGGCCGATCAGTACAGGTGATTACTGATACAGATCAGATATATAAAGGATAGGACCGAGGCAGATCGGTGCAGGTGATTACTGACACAGATCAGGTATATAAAGGACAGGAACGAGGCAGATCAGTACAGGTGATTACTGATACAGATCAGATATATAAAGGATAGGACCGAGGCAGATTGGTGCAGGTGATTAGTGAAACACATCAGGTATATAAAGGACAGGACCGAGGTAGATCGGTGAAGGTAATTAGTGACAATGATCAGGTCTGTAAAGGAGAGGAACGAGGAAGATCTGTAAAGGTAATTAATGACATAGGACAGGGATATAAAGATGATAGGTATAAAGGTGATGAAGTTTAGTTGCTATTCGATGAGGATTACCTTCTGTTTCAGAAACCAGAACTGGTGTCAGTCACTGTACTATGTCCCTATAATGAGGTATCTGAACAGAAGAAGAAATGCTATGTATCAGTCATGTACTTACATTCCACTCAAATCCTGCCACTGCCAGGCCGCTCGCTGCTCCAGTACCAGCAAGTCCGACAAAATGGCCACTACCAATGTTGCTGGCAAAGAGAGAGGCTCCAACCTGTGTATATTGATATAGAGAGCGAAATGGGGAGGTTATTCTTCTCCAATCCCAGAAAGACTTCTGTAGATACCTTTGTGGAGGTGGGGGCACATTGGGGATCCTGGTTTGGCTGTAGGGACGACACACATGGGGTTAATTGGACATCTGGGTGGAAATTGCAGTAAGTTATATTCCTATTTAAAGTTGAAGTCAGAGGCACTCAGCTAGGAAGGAGCCTGCAATGCAAACGCAGTCTCGTTTAGCCCACTAGTGCCTTTCACAAAGAGAAAATATTCTAAAGTATATCATACAGTCCCGCCATGAAATCCTAGGCAATTCCTCTCAGAACAAGAGAAGCAGCCAACCCCATATGTATGTTTCAGCCTTGTTGGGTCTTGGTGGGCCTCATCAGTGAGGTGCAGCTGATCTCTCTGGGCATTGTGAGCAAGGGGTCCAGTGCTGGATTCCCCTATTACCCTTGAGGTGACAAATCCCAAAGGTAATTTGCATATGTAAAGTGGAAGTCAGGGACGCTGCTTCTCTTTTTCAGAGAGGAATCACCTGGCATTTCGTGGTTGGACTGCTGTTATGGTAGGAACAGTATGATATGCTTTAGGATATTTCCTCTCTGTGACAGGCACTAGTTGACTAAAAGAGATTGCACTCTGGATAGGACACCAAATTTATATTGCCAGCTCGTTCCTAGCTGAGCGTTTCTGACTTCCACTTTACAGTTAGATTCATGTGACGGTCTATAAGGACAGCAACTGACCTTGAAAGGAAGGTTGTACTTTTCTTCTTAGTGTATGTAAGAGACTACTAAAAATTATACAATTATTGGCTTACCGAGTGGCTCTAAGATGCAAGCTTTCAAGACATTAGGGGCTCGATTCAGTAACCTCCGTCATAACCTAAACTAATCACTAGTCTTAAGTCACATTTTGGTATTCTATTACCTGCACCGTGACAAACTACCAACCAATAAAAATGCACAACGGACACTAAATTAGCGCCCATTCAAATCAACGAAAAAGATGATGACTTTGCTATTCAACTACATGCAGTGGCTAGTAAAACGCGTTAAGGACTTTTTTGTAATAAGTTAGAGTCTAGCTAACCTAAGCACTGAGTCCCTATCGTGTGTAAATAACCACTGATGTGTAATTGAACAGTGTAAAATCCCTAGACCAGTAACCCATGGATGTATTGATTCCGAGTCCTAAGCCCCCATATCAGTACATCCAAGATAGCAAAAAAATGAGTTCCAGTGGGGTATGGAACGCATTGCAGAGCATTGCATACCCCTCTGGCACTCAAAGGATTAATCCCCCTAAAGCTAACACCATCCTATGGCCCATTCCACACAACATAACAATAAGCACTTACCTGGCCGTCTGACATCCAGCGCACTCTTCTGCAATCTGATCTTCCTCTTTAATTCATCTTTCCTAAGCTTCTTTTTTCATCTTCTTTCTTCTTCTGTAAAGTTTCTTATTTCTCTATAAAACAAGACTAATTAATTAAATCCAATGTCCCCGTAAACTGTTGCCACTGCCAGAACAAAAAAAAAAATCCCCATTGCTTTGCCTTTCGGTCCCGAGCCAAACTGAGGGACATTTGAACAGAGACTTGCTTTTATATGGCCAGTCTCTGTTCAAAATTGTTCCTAAGCTGGCTAGCTGGGGGATGACCAAACACGCATTTGTGACCCCTCCAGCTAGAAGCTGATTGGCTGGGAGGTGTGGTTACTGCAGAGTACGTTCCGTGCCCAGTGTAACCCCACATCCCAGCCTAGAGAAGTGTGGGAACAATTTTGAAGAGAGACTGTCCGTATAAAAGCCAGCCTTTGTTCAAATTTGGCCCGGGCAATGACCCGAAGGTACAGAAATGAGGATTTATTTTTTATTGTTCTGGCGGGGAGGCAGCAAGACTTTATGGGGGCATTGGATTTAATTGATTATGTTTGTTTTATAGATAAATATGAAACTTTACAGCAGAAGAAAGAGGATGAAGGAAAAAAAGAAAGAAACTTAGAGAAGATGAATTAAAGAGGAAGATCAGGGTGCAGAACCTCAGACTTCCAGGAATGTGTTACAGCTATGGGATAAGGGTCATGTGATAGTGTTAGGGCTAGTATTGGTTCACTTTATTGTTAATATTAGGTGTAGTGTAAGGCCAGGACATTACTTTTAGTATTTGGGAGGTGGGTGACTCTTGTTAGCTCACACTAACACTGTGTCAAACACTGAGCGTTAGCTAGTTTTCTTTGATGTTCCCAGTATTCCCTGTATTTGACATGTGTCATGGGAACAAAATACCATGGCAAACACTGGGCAACAAGTCATGTTCTGGTGCCCAACGCTCGTTGTAGTACATGTTGGTAGGGCAAGACAGTACAAGTACCGTAAAATCTCGGGTATAATACACACAGTTTTACCCCTCTCCACCTTATGTGAAGTGGGAGGTGCATATTATACATGAGAATACACGAGAATTCACATGTATAATACGTGTAATAAAAAGAGGGCTATCAGATACCTTCCCTCCCTCTTCCCAAAGCAATCTGCCCGCATATAATAATGCTTACTTTCACTGGAGTTGACATCTTCCCTGGGGGCGGCATACTTGCATTAGTCGCCTGCTTCCTTCAATGTGCTGTCAGGACCTACTGTATTGCCCTGCAAGGACCTTGAGATCCTCAAAGGGCATTACCATTGGCTGGCAGCAGAAGGTCCTGACAGGGCATTGAAGGAAGGGAAGATGTCGACTCCAGTGAAAGTAAGCATTATATTATGTGAGCGGATTGCATTGGGAGAGGGAAGGAAGGTATCTGGCTGCCCTCATATTTTTTTTAATAAAGGGGAAAACAAGGGTGCGTATTATACATAGGTGCATTTTATACATAGGCGCTCTTGTTTTCCACTAAAATCTTGGGTATAATATACACCTGCGTAATATACACCAGTGTGTATTATACCTGAGATTTTACAGTATGTGTATACCGGCCGGAACTCACTTTGGTAATACTATTTGTTTTTCAGCTCAAATTTAATCAAGCCCTAGGTCTCTTCTTCAGGTACAACAAGAATGAAGGGGGAATACACAATACATGACTGGTGAAACACTTATGCAAATTATTTTTACATTTAAATTCCACTGGCTGTGAATATTCTTATCAGAATAGTCCATAATTCATTCCCTCGGCTCCAGCAGAGTCTCTTTGTAGATGTAGATTTATTATGTTTAGATACTCCTGTCAGAGATGGCTAAGTCTATAGACTGTTTGGGATAACCCCCAGAGGGGTGCACTACCCATCACATGCAATGAGCTGTGCAACCCACTGGCACCCAAAGGGCCAAGAATATGTTTATTGTGTAGGATAATGTGAATGACTTTTTACTGTTAAACTTGGTTATTATCAGTTTCTACTCCCAGATCTTTCTGTCTCTCTGTGTTCTAAAATTTCCCATCAGCACAGACACTGAGATCTTTAATGCTGTGATCAGTTTTGCACAAATGTGGAGCACTGTGTGTTCACACTGGACATATGGGAAGGGGCAGATCATGGTGTTCTTATATTTTCCTGGTGTATACTGTTTGATTTCAGTCTCCAGAGGGTACATGGTGCTCTCCCATCTTCTAGATCACAAGGACTGATGATAGTGGGCAAAGAGTACGTGTAAGCAGCACCCGATCTCAGGGCTGAGGAATTACAGACACAATATGTGTTTATATCTGTGGTCTCTGCTGCACATTTCTATTTCATATACATGACTATATTTTTAGCAACACCGGATTCTTACCATTTGCCAACCAACAGTTTCTTTAACCTGGAATTTGGGATCTCTGCACCCAGGAATTGAGACTGAGATGAGGTGATGGTTACAAGTCCTCTCTGCTCACTATTGCCCATCCCTGTGATATAGAAGATGGGAGAGCACCGTGTACCCTTTAGAGACTGGAATCAGATACAGCAGGAAAATATAAGAAAACAACAATCTTTCCGCTGATATATTACAAAAAGGAAAATAAGAGGGATCTCTGAACGACAGAGGGGACAGACGGACACACTTCTGCCAGATAATGTATTTTCCATCTTAAGGATGGGAGTGGTATATTCATTACTTGTATAACTGTGCTCATCGTTCTGGTGCAAAAACATAGATTGTTTAATTATTTGTAGTGTTTTCTGTGTATCATTTATTTGTTCATTTGTATACAATACTATTAAATAATTACTATGTCTACTTAGAGGAGATCTCTGTCTGTTTTTTGTATTTTCTATCTCTATAGCCGTTAGACAGCAGCAGCCTCCTAGTAGATTATTTCTTATCCTGACAGTGTGCTGCGAAAAATCCCCCAAATAAAAATACATGTGATTTTCCCTCTCTCCGCCACTGTTGGCGGCAGTGGTGTCAGCGGAGAAATGCAGAAGGAGCACCCCCCCCAGTACCTCATGGGCCGATGCCCGTTCCATTTTGTGGGAATTTGAACAGAGACTGACTATATATGGGCCAATTCCCTCAAAGCCATTGCCTGGGATGTGTTCTTACGTACCTCCCAGCCAATCAGCTTCGAAGGGGTTCCTCCAATCCCCCGCTCGAAGCTTATTGGCTGGGAGGTGAGTAAGCACATATCCTAGCCAATGGCTTGAGGGAATTGGAACAGAGACTGCCCAGATATAAAGGCAGTCTCTGTTCAAATTCCCTCACACTAGAACGGGCATCGGTTTGTAAGTTACTAGGCAGGGGGTGCCCCCTCTGCATTTCGCTGCTGCTGCCAACAATGGCAGAGAAAGGGAAAATAACATGTATTTTTATTTGGGCAATTTTCCGTAGATATGTGAAATGATAGCCATATATTTAATGGGAACTGCTCTTGGGAACTTTGATCATGTTTTACATTATTGACCTGCACATCTCGCATATCTTAACCCTCTGAGCCACAGAGAGGTACACAACACATTGCTCTGCAGTGGGCTGCGTACCTCTCTGGCACTCAAGAGGTTAAACTATGCATAGGTGTGTGGGTTCTGTTCATGGAATATTTATTTATGGCTCTCTTTTTATTATAGGTTTAATGTAAAGAAGATGGAAGAAAGAAGCGAGAAGAAAGAAGAAGAGAGAAGAAAGAAGACAAAACAATAAAGAGAAGATAAGAGAAAGGAGGAAGATAGAAGGAGAAGGACAGTGGATGACAGGTAAGTGTAACACAGATAAGATAACGATTGGTGCTTTACAGTATGTCAGGCACCAATAGCTTTTTTCTTTGGTGTTCCCATAATTGCCGCTATGTAGTAGCGTTTTGGGAACTTAACACACAAAACAGAGGTTTTGCCAGAAGACCTTATCTGTGCCCTAACATCCACTGTGCTTTTAGCTGGTATAGCAGTTGAACACCGACTTAGACATTTGTTTTGGTCGGCCGTTATCAGTTTTTGCCCTACTGCATGTTTTAGGTCGGGCAATTGAATCGAGCCCTAAGTTCCTTAATCCTTTAAAGACCTTTGACAGTCCTGGCACAGCATGGGTTGGCGAGCCATAAGTACCCATGACGTTCCAGGACCGTCATGGAATTCAGGGATCCCCGCGCGGCTGCACTCTGTTCAATCAGATTTGAAAAAAAAAAAAAAAGGGTCCGTGGTCCATAAGTGCCGACCTTATGGGGTTAAGTACCTTCAGTAAGCCATGTATCGCTACTTCCTTTGTATATACTAGGGTGACAGCCATAGCCTTTTCCTCATTAATCAATTCACTTGTCTCAGTCCTTAGAGGACCAATATCAACCTTTATTATTATTATTTTTTTATTTATATAGCACCAACTTAATCCTCAGCGCTGTACAATAGGGAATACACGTACAGAGATATTAAATAGTAAATCATAAGTGGAGAACAGAAGGGTCAAAGAGCCCCCTGCTGGTGAGAGCTTACAGTCTAGAGGAAGGTAGGTTGGACACAGAAGGAGTAGGTGCTATTGGGTGGTAAGTGCCTCCTGCCACGTGAACTGCCGGTCAGTGGGTGGGAGAGAGAAGTGCTATTATGTGCAGTGGTCCAGGCAAGGGGTGGTTCTTGGGGATAATTTTTATGGAGGTCGTTGATAGGATTCCCTGAAGAGGTGAATTTTCAGGGAGCATCTGAAGATCTGAAGGCTGGGGGAGAGTTTGATGGGGCGGGGGAGGGAATTTCAGAGTTCAGGTGCAGCACAAGAGAAGTCCTGTAGGCGGGAGTGGGAGAATGTGATAAGAACTGTGTAGAGGAGAAGGTCATGGGGGGAGAGTCTGATGGGGCGGGGGAGGGAATTCCAGAGCTCGGGTGCAGTAAGGGAGAAGCCTGTAGTCAGGAGTGGGAGGATGTGATACGAGCTGTGGAGAGAAGAAGGTCATGTGCAGAGCGAAGATAGCGAGTGGGAGGGTATTTGGAAATGAGAGATGAGATATATAGGGGTGAAGTGTTAGTGAGGACTCTATAAGTTAGCACCGGAATTTTGAATTTAATTCTATCTGCTAGTGGGAGCCAGTGTAGGGACTGGTGGAGGGGATTGGTGTTAGAGAAGCGGTGGGTAAGGTAGATTAGTCGTGCAGCAGAGTTCATTATAGACTGTAGTGGGGATAGTCAGGTGAGAGGAAGGCCAATTAGTAATGAGTTACAGTAGTTAAGATGGGACATGATGAGTGTTTGGATTAGTATTTTGGTAGTGTCTTGAGTGAGGAAGGGTCGATTCTAGAGATGTTGCGGAGGTGGAGGTGGCATGATTTGGAGATTGACTGGATGTGGGGAATAAAGGATAGGGCGGAGTCAAATGTGACCGCCAGGCAGCGAGCTATAGGGATGGTGTGATGACAGTGAGGGTAATGTCTGAGGTAGGGCTGGTAGGAGAAGGAGGGAAGATAATTAGTTTGGTTTTGCCATGGTTAAGTTTGAGCTAACGGGAGGACATCCAGGAAGACACAGCAGACAGACAGTCATATACTCGGTACAGAAGGGAAGGGGAGAGGTCTGGGGAGGAAAGATTGATTTGAGTGTCATCAGCATAGAGATGATGGTGAAACCCAAACTAGTTTATTAGTTTGCCAAGGGATGCAGTGTAAATTGAGAAGAGCAAGGGGCCCAGGACTGAGCCCTAAGGCACTCCGACAGACAGTGGGAGGGGTGGGGAAGTGGAGCCAGAATAGGACACACTGAAGGAGTGGTTGTAGAGATAGGATGAAAACCAAGAGAGGGTAGTGTCACAGAGACCTAGGGATGGAGGGCTTGGAGGATGAGTGGGTGCAGTAATACACAGAGTGGGATGAAGGATAGTGGGAGGAGTAATATACAATATACACAGAGGGATGAAGGATAGTGGGAGCAGTAATATACAATATACAGAGTGGGATGAAGGATAGTGGGTGCAGTAATATACAATATACACAGTGGGATGAAGGATAGTGGAGGAGTAATATACAATATACAGAGTGGTATGAGGGATAGTGGGAGGAGTAATATACAATATACAGAGTGGGATGAAGGATAGTGGGAGGAGTAATATACAATATACAGAGTGGGATGAAGGATAGTGGGAGGAGTAATATATAATATACACAGCGAGATGAAGGATAGTGGGAGGAGTAATATACAATATACAGAGTGGGATGAAGGATAGTGGGAGGAGTAATATACAATATAGACAGTGGGATGAAGGATAGTGGGAGGAGTAATATACAGTATACAGAGTGGGATGAAGGATAGTGGGTGCAGTAATATACAATATACAGAGAGGGATGAAGGATAGTGGGAGGAGTAATATACAATATACAGAGTGGGGTGAAGGATAGTGGGTGCAGTAATATACAATATACACAGTGGGATGAAGGATAGTGGAGGAGTAATATACAATATACAGAGTGGTATGAGGGATAGTGGGAGGAGTAATATACAATATACAGAGTGGGATGAAGGATAGTGGGAGGAGTAATATACAATATACAGAGTGGGATGAAGGATAGTGGGAGGAGTAATATATAATATACACAGCGAGATGAAGGATAGTGGGAGGAGTAATATACAATATACAGAGTGGGATGAAGGATAGTGGGAGGAGTAATATACAATATAGACAGTGGGATGAAGGATAGTGGGAGGAGTAATATACAGTATACAGAGTGGGATGAAGGATAGTGGGTGCAGTAATATACAATATACAGAGTGGGATGAAAGAAAGTGGGAGGAGTAATATACAATATACACAGTGGGATGAAGAATAGTGAGAGGAGTAATATACAATATACACAGTGGGATGAAGGATAGTGGAGAAGTAATATACAATATACAGAGTGGGATGAAGGATAGTGGGAGGAGTAATATACAATATACACAGTGGGATGAAGGATAGTGGGAGGAGTAATATACAATATACACAGTGGGATGAAGGATAGTGGGAGGAGTAATATACAATATACAGAGTAGGATGAAGGATAGTGGGAGGAGTAATATACAATATGCACAGTGGGGTGAAGGATAGTGGGTGCAGTAATATACAATATACAGAGTGGGATGAAGGATAGTGGGAGGAGTAATATACAATATACACAGTGGGATGAAGGATAGTGGGAGGAGTAATATACAATATACAGAGTAGGATGAAGGATAGTGGGAGGAGTAATATACAATATGCACAGTGGGGTGAAGGATAGTGGGTGCAGTAATATACAATATACAGAGTGGGATGAAGGATAGTGGGAGGAGTAATATACAATATACACAGTGGGATGAAGGATAGTGGGAGGAGTAATATACAATATACAGAGTAGGATGAAGGATAGTGGGAGGAGTAATATACAATATATACAGTGGGATGAAGGATAGTGGGAGGAGTAATATACAATATATACAGTGGGATGAAGGATAGTGGGAGGGGTAATATACAATATAAAGAGTAGGATGAAGGATAGTGGGAGGAGTAATATACAATATACACAGTGGGATGAAGGATAGTGGGAGGAGTAATATACAATATACAGAGTAGGATGAAGGATAGTGGGAGGAGTAATATACAATATATACAGTGGGATGAAGGATAGTGGGAGGGGTAATATACAATATATACAGTGGGATGAAGGATAGTGGGAGGAGTAATATACAATATATACAGTGGGATGAAGGATAGTGGGAGGAGTAATATACAATATACACAGTGGGATGAAGGATAGTGGAAGGAGTAATATACAATATACACAGTGGGATGAAGGATAGTGGGTGCAGTAATATACAATATACACAGTAGGATGAAGGATAGTGGGAGGAGTAATATACAATATACAGAGTGGGGTGAAGACTAGTGGGTGCAGTGATATACAATATACACAGTGGGATGTAGGATAGTGGGAGGAGTAATATACAATATACACAGTGGGATGAAGGATAGTGGGTGCAGTAATATACAATATACAGAGTGGGATGAAGGATAGTGAGAGGAGTAATATACAATATACACAGTGGGATGAAGGATAGTGGGTGCAGTAATATACAATATACACAGTGGGATGAAGGATAGTGGGAGGAGTAATATACAATATACACAGTGGGATGAAGGATAGTGGGTGCAGTAATATACAATATACACAGTGGGATGAAGGATAGTGGGTGCAGTAATATACAATATACAGAGTGGGGTGAAGGATAGTGGGGTGAAGGATAGTGGGTGCAGTAATATACAATATACACAGTGGGGTGAAGGATAGTGGGAGGAGTAATATACAATATACAGAGTGGGATGAAGGATAGTGGGAGGAGTAATATACAATATACACAGTGGGATAAAGGATAGTGGGAGGAGTAATATACAATATACACAGTGGGATGAAGGATAGTGGGAGGAGTAATATACAATATACACAGTGGGATAAAGGATAGTGGGAGGAGTAATATACAATATACACAGTGGGATGAAGACTAGTGGGTGCAGTGATATACAATATACACAGTGGGATGAATGATAGTGGGAGGAGTAATATACAATATACAGAGTGGGATGAAGGATAGTGGGAGGAGTAATATACAATATACACAGTGGGATAAAGGATAGTGGGAGGAGTAATATACAATATACACAGTGGGATGAAGACTAGTGGGTGCAGTGATATACAATATACAGAGTGGGATGAAGGATAGTGGGAGGAGTAATATACAATATACACAGTGGGATGAAGGATAGTGGGAGGAGTAATATACAATATACACAGTGGGATGAAGGATAGTGGGAGGAGTAATATACAATATATACAGTGGGATGAAGGATAGTGAGAGGAGTAATATACAATATACACAGTGGGATGAAGGATAGTGGGTGCAGTAATATACAATATACACAGTGGGATGAAGGATAGTGGGTGCAGTAATATACAATATACAGAGTGGGGTGAAGGATAGTGGGGTGAAGGATAGTGGGTGCAGTAATATACAATATACACAGTGGGGTGAAGGATAGTGGGAGGAGTAATATACAATATGCACAGTGGGATGAATGATAGTGGGAGGAGTAATATACAATATACAGAGTGGGATGAAGGATAGTGGGAGGAGTAATATACAATATACACAGTGGGATGAAGGATAGTGGGTGCAGTAATATACAATATACACAGTGGGATGAAGGATAGTGGGAGGAGTAATATACAATATACACAGTGGGATGAAGGATAGTGGGTGCAGTAATATACAATATACACAGTGGGATGAAGGATAGTGGGAGGAGTAATATACAATATACACAGTGGGATGAAGACTAGTGGGTGCAGTGATATACAATATACACAGTGGGATGAAGGATAGTGGGAGGAGTAATATACAATGTATACAGTGGGATGAAGGATAGTGGGAGGAGTAATATACAATATATACAGTGGGATGAAGGATAGTGAGAGGAGTAATATACAATATACACAGTGGGATGAAGGATAGTGGGTGCAGTAATATACAATATACACAGTGGGATGAAGGATAGTGGGTGCAGTAATATACAATATACAGAGTGGGGTGAAGGATAGTGGGGTGAAGGATAGTGGGTGCAGTAATATACAATATACACAGTGGGGTGAAGGATAGTGGGAGGAGTAATATACAATATGCACAGTGGGATGAATGATAGTGGGAGGAGTAATATACAATATACAGAGTGGGATGAAGGATAGTGGGAGGAGTAATATACAATATACACAGTGGGATGAAGGATAGTGGGAGGAGTAATATACAATATACAGAGTGGGGTGAAGACTAGTGGGTGCAGTGATATACAATATACACAGTGGGATGAAGGATAGTGGGTGCAGTAATATACAATATACAGAGTGGGGTGAAGGATAGTGGGTGCAGTAATATACAATATACAGAGTGGGGTGAAGGATAGTGGGAGGAGTAATATACAATATAAAGAGAGGGATGAAGGATAGTGGGTGCAGTAATATACAATATACACAGTGGGATGAAGGATAGTGGGAGGAGTAATATACAATATATACAGTGGGATGAAGGATAGTGGGAGCAGTAATATACAATATATACAGTGGGATGAAGGATAGTGGGAGGAGTAATATATAATATACACAGTGGAATGAAGGATAGTGGGAGGAGTAATATACAATATACACAGTAGGATGAAGGATAGTGGGAGGAGTAATATATAATATACACAGTGGGATGAAGGATAGTGGGTACAGTAATATACAATATACACAGTGGGATGAAGGACAGTGGGAGGAGTAATATACAATATACACAGTAGGATGAAGGATAGTGGGTGCAGTAATATACAATATACACAGTGGGATGAAGGATAGTGGGTGCAGTAATATACAATATACAGAGTGGGGTGAAGGATAGTGGGTGCAGTAATATACAATATACAGAGTGGGGTGAAGGATAGTGGGAGGAGTAATATACAATATAAAGAGAGGGATGAAGGATAGTGGGTGCAGTAATATACAATATACACAGTGGGATGAAGGATAGTGGGTGCAGTAATATACAATATACAGAGTGGGGTGAAGGATAGTGGGAGGAGTAATATACAATATAAAGAGAGGGATGAAGGATAGTGGGTGCAGTAATATACAATATACACAGTGGGATGAAGGATAGTGGGAGGAGTAATATACAATATATACAGTGGGATGAAGGATAGTGGGAGCAGTAATATACAATATATACAGTGGGATGAAGGATAGTGGGAGGAGTAATATATAATATACACAGTGGAATGAAGGATAGTGGGAGGAGTAATATACAATATACACAGTAGGATGAAGGATAGTGGGAGGAGTAATATATAATATACACAGTGGGATGAAGGATAGTGGGTACAGTAATATACAATATACACAGTGGGATGAAGGATAGTGGGAGGAGTAATATACAATATACAGAGTAGGATGAAGGATAGTGGGTACAGTAATATACAATATACACAGTGGGATGAAGGATAGTGGGAGGAGTAATATACAATATACACAGTGGGATGAAGGATAGTGGGTACAGTAATATACAATATACAGAGTGGGATGAAGGATAGTGAGAGGAGTAATTTACAATATACACAGTGGGATGAAGGATAGTGGGAGGAGTAATATACAATATACACAGTGGGATGAAGGATAGTGGGTACAGTAATATACAATATACACAGTGGGATGAAGGATAGTGGGAGGAGTAATATACAATATACACAGTGGGATGAAGGATAGTGGGAGGAGTAATATACAATATACACAGTGGGATGAAGGATAGTGGGAGGAGTAATATATAATATACAGAGTGGGATGAAGGATAGTGGGTGCAGTAATAGACAATATACAGAGTGGGGTGAAGGATAGTGGGAGGAGTAATATACAATATACAGAGTGGGATGAAGAATAGTGGGTGCAGTAATATACAATATACAGAGTGGGGTGAAGGATAGTGGGTGCAGTAATATACAATATACACAGTGGGATGAAGGATAGTGGGAGGAGTAATATACAATATACAGAGTGGGATGAAGGATAGTGGGAGGAGTAATATACAATATAGACAGTGGGATGAAGGATAGTGGGTGCAGTAATATACAATATACAGAGTGGGATGAAGGATAGTGGGAGGAGTAATATACAATATACACAGTAGGATGAAGGATAGTGGGAGGAGTAATATACAATATACACAGTGGGATGAAGGATAGTGGGAGGAGTAATATACAATATAGACAGTGGGATGAAGGATAGTGGGTGCAGTAATATACAATATACAGAGTGGGATGAAGGATAGTGGGAGGAGTAATATACAATATACACAGTAGGATGAAGGATAGTGGGAGGAGTAATATACAATATACAGAGTAGGATGAAGGATAGTGGGAGGAGTAATATACAATATACACAGTAGGATGAAGGATAGTGGGTGCAGTAATATACAATATACACAGTGGGATGAAGGATAGTGGGAGGAGTAATATACAATATACACAGTGGGATGAAGGATAGTGGGAGGAGTAATATACAATATACACAGTAGGATGAAGGATAGTGGGTGCAGTAATATACAATATACACAGTGGGATGAAGGATAGTGGGAGGAGTAATATACAATATACACAGTGGGATGAAGGATAGTGGGAGGAGTAATATACAATATACAGAGTGGGATGAAGGATAGTGGGAGGAGTAATATACAATATACACAGTGGGGTGAAGGATAGTGGGAGGAGTAATATATAATATACACAGTGGGATGAAGGATAGTGGGTGCAGTAATATACAATATACAGAGTAGGATGAAGGATAGTGGGAGGAGTAATATACAATATACAGAGTGGGATGAAGGATAGTGGGTGCAGTAATATACAATATACAGAGTGGGATGAAGGATAGTGGGTGCAGTAATATACAATATACACAGTGGGATGAAGGATAGTGAGAGGAGTAATATACAATATACACAGTAGGATGAAGGATAGTGGGAGGAGTAATATACAATATACAGAGTGGGATGAAGGATAGTGGGAGGAGTAATATACAATATACAGAGTGGGATGAAGGATAGTGGGTGCAGTAATATACAATATACACAGTGGGATGAAGGATAGTGGGAGGAGTAATATATAATATACACAGTGGGATGAAGGATAGTGGGTGCAGTAATATACAATATACAGAGTAGGATGAAGGATAGTGGGAGGAGTAATATACAATATATACAGTGGGATGAAGGATAGTGGGAGGAGTAATATACAATATACACAGTGGGATGAAGGATAGTGGGTGCAGTAATATACAATATACAGAGTGGGATGAAGGATAGTGGGTGCAGTAATATACAATATACACAGTGGGATGAAGGATAGTGAGAGGAGTAATATACAATATACACAGTAGGATGAAGGATAGTGGGAGGAGTAATATACAATATACACAGTGGGATGAAGGATAGTGGGAGGAGTAATATACAATATACAGAGTGGGATGAAGGATAGTGGGAGGAGTAATATACAATATACAGAGTGGGATGAAGGATAGTGGGTGCAGTAATATACAATATACACAGTGGGATGAAGGATAGTGGGAGGAGTAATATACAATATACACAGTGGGATGAAGGATAGTGGGAGGAGTAATATACAATATACACAGTAGGATGAAGGATAGTGGGTGCAGTAATATACAATATACACAGTGGGATGAAGGATAGTGGGAGGAGTAATATACAATATACACAGTGGGATGAAGGATAGTGGGTGCAGTAATATACAATATACACAGTGGGATGAAGGATAGTGGGAGGAGTAATATACAATATACAGAGTGGGATGAAGAATAGTGAGAGGAGAAATATACAATATACACAGTGGGATGAAGGATAGTGGAGAAGTAATATACAATATACACAGTGGGGTGAAGGATAGTGGGAGGAGTAATATACAATATACAGAGTGGGATGAAGGATAGTGGGAGGAGTAATATACAATATACAGAGTGGGATGAAGGATAGTGGGAGAAGTCATATACAATATACACAGTGGGATGAAGGATAGTGGGTGCAGTAATATACAATATACACAGTGGGATGAAGGATAGTGGGAGGAGTAATATACAATATATACAGTGGGATGAAGGATAGTGGGTGCAGTAATATACAATATACACAGTGGGATGAAGGATAGTGGGAGGAGTAATATACAATATACAGAGTAGGATGAAGGATAGTGGGAGGAGTAATATACAATATACACAGTGGGATGAAGGATGGTGGGAGGAGTAATATACAATATACACAGTGGGATGAAGGATAGTGGGAGGAGTAATATACAATATACACAGTGTGATGAAGACTAGTGGGTGCAGTGATATACAATATACACAGTGGGATGAAGGATAGTGGGTGCAGTAATATACAATATACAGAGTGGGGTGAAGGATAGTGGGGTGAAGGATAGTGGGTGCAGTAATATACAATATACACAGTGGGATGAAGGATAGTGGGAGGAGTAATATACAATATATATACAGTGGAATGAAGGATAGTGGGAGGAGTAATATACAATATACACAGTGGGATGAAGGATAGTGGGAGGAGTAATATATAATATACACAGTGGGATGAAGGATAGTGGGAGCAGTAATATACAATATACACAGAGGGATGAAGGATAGTGGGAGGAGTAATATATAATATACACAGTGGGATGAAGACTAGTGGGTGCAGTGATATACAATATACACAGTGGGATGAAGGATAGTGGGAGGAGTAATAGACAATATGCAGAGTGGGATGAAGGATAGTGGGAGGAGTAATATACAATATACACAGTGGGATGAAGGATAGTGGGAGGAGTAATATACAATATACACAGTGGGATGAAGGATAGTGGGAGGAGTAATATACAATATACACAGTGGGATGAAGACTAGTGGGTGCAGTGATATACAATATACACAGTGGGATGAAGGATAGTGGGTGCAGTAATATACAATATACAGAGTGGGGTGAAGGATAGTGGGAGGAGTAATATACAATATAAAGAGAGGGATGAAGGATAGTGGGAGGAGTAATATACAATATATACAGTGGGGTGAAGGATAGTGGGAGGAGTAATATACAATATACACAGTGGGATGAAGGATAGTGGGTGCAGTAATATACAATATACAGAGTGGGGTGAAGGATAGTGGGAGGAGTAATATACAATATAAAGAGAGGGATGAAGGATAGTGGGAGGAGTAATATACAATATATACAGTGGGGTGAAGGATAGTGGGTGCAGTAATATACAATATACACAGTAGGATGAAGGATAGTGGGTGCAGTAATATACAATATACACAGTGGGATGAAGGATAGTGGGTGCAGTAATATACAATATACACAGTGGGATGAAGGATAGTGGGAGGAGTAATATACAATATATACAGTGGGATGAAGGATAGTGGGAGCAGTAATATACAATATATACAGTGGGATGAAGGATAGTGGGAGGAGTAATATATAATATACACAGTGGAATGAAGGATAGTGGGAGGAGTAATATACAATATACACAGTGGGATGAAGGATAGTGGGTGCAGTAATTTACAATATACACAGTGGGATGAAGGATAGTGGGAGGAGTAATATACAATATACAGAGTGGGATGAAGGATGGTGGGAGGAGTAATATACAATATACACAGTGGGATGAAGGATAGTGGGTGCAGTAATAGACAATATACACAGTGGGATGAAGGATAGTGGGAGGAGTAATATATAATATACACAGTGGGATGAAGGATAGTGGGAGGAGTAATATACAATATACACAGTGGGATGAAGGATAGTGGGAGGAGTAATATACAATATACACAGTGGGATGAAGGATAGTGGGTGCAGTAATATACAATATACAGAGTGGGATGAAGGATGGTGGGAGGAGTAATATACAATATACACAGTGGGATGAAGGATAGTGGGTGCAGTAATAGACAATATACACAGTGGGATGAAGAATAGTGGGTGCAGTAATATACAATATATACAGTGGTATGAGGGATAGTGGGAGGAGTAATATACAATATACAGAGTGGTATGAGGGATAGTGGGAGGAGTAATATACAATATATAGAGTGGGATGAAGGATGGTGGGAGGAGTAATATATAATATACACAGTGGGATAAAGGATAGTTGGTGCAGTAATAGACAATATACACAGTGGGATGAAGGATAGTGGGAGGAGTAATATACAATATACAGAGTGGGATGAAGAATAGTGGGAGGAGTAATATACAATATGCACAGTGGGATGAATGATAGTGGGAGGAGTAATATACAATATACACAGTGGGATGAAGGATAGTGGGAGGAGTAATATATAATATACACAGTGGGATGAAGGATAGTGGGTGCAGTAATATACAATATACAGAGTGGGGTGAAGGATAGTGGGAGGAGTAATATACAATATACAGAGTGGGATGAAGGATAGTGGGAGGAGTAATATACAATATACAGAGTGGGATGAAGGATAGTGGGTGCAGTAATATACAATATACAGAGTGGGATGAAGGATAGTGGGAGGAGTAATATACAATATACAGAGTGGGGTGAAGGATAGTGGGGTGAAGGATAGTGGGTGCAGTAATATACAATATACACAGTGGGGTGAAGGATAGTGGGAGGAGTAATATACAATATGCACAGTGGGATGAATGATAGTGGGAGGAGTAATATACAATATACAGAGTGGGATGAAGGATAGTGGGAGGAGTAATATATAATATACACAGTGGGATGAAGGATAGTGGGAGGAGTAATATACAATATACACAGTGGGATGAAGGATAGTGGGAGGAGTAATATACAATATACACAGTGGGATGAAGGATAGTGGGAGGAGTAATATACAATATACACAGTGGGATGAAGGATAGTGGGAGGAGTAATATACAATATACAGAGTAGGATGAAGGATAGTGGGTACAGTAATATACAATATACACAGTGGGATGAAGGATAGTGAGAGGAGTAATATACAATATACACAGTGGGATGAAGGATAGTGGGAGGAGTAATATACAATATACAGAATGGGGTGTAGGATAGTGGGAGGAGTAATATACAATATACACAGTGGGATGAAGGATAGTGGGTGCAGTAATATACAATATACACAGTGGGATGAAGGATAATGGGTGCAGTAATATACAATATACACAGTGGGGTGAAGGACAGTGGGTGCAGTAATATACAATATACACAGTGGGATGAAGGATAGTGGGTGTAGTAATATACAATATACACAGTGGGATGAAGGATAGTGGGAGGAGTAATATACAATATACACAGTGGGATGAAGGATAGTGGGAGGAGTAATATACAATATACACAGCGGGATGAAGGATAGTGGGAGGAGTAATATATAATATACACAGTGGGATGAAGAATAGTGGGTGCAGTAATATACAATATACACAGTAGGATGAAGGATAGTGGGAGGAGTAATATACAATATACACAGTGGGATGAAGGATAGTGGGTGCAGTAATATACAATATACAGAGTGGGATGAAGGATAGTGGGAGGAGTAATATACAATATACACAGTAGGATGAAGGATAGTGGGTGCAGTAATATACAATATACACAGTAGGATGAAGGATAGTGGGTGCAGTAATATACAATATACACAGTGGGATGAAGGACAGTGGGAGGAGTAATATACAATATACACAGTGGGGTGAAGGATAGTGGGAGGAGTAATATACAATATACAGAGTGGGATGAAGAATAGTGGGTGCAGTAATATACAATATACAGAGTGGGGTAAAGGATAGTGGGTGCAGTAATATACAATATACACAGTGGGATGAAGGATAGTGGGAGGAGTAATATACAATATACAGAGTGGGATGATGGATAGTGGGAGGAGTAATATACAATATACAGAGTAGGATGAAGGATAGTGGGTACAGTAATATACAATATACAGAGTGGGATGAAGGATAGTGAGAGGAGTAATATACAATATACACAGTGGGATGAAGGATAGTGGGAGGAGTAATATACAATATACACAGTGGGATGAAGGATAGTGGGTGCAGTAATATACAATATACACAGTGGGATGAAGGACAGTGGGAGGAGTAATATACAATATACACAGTGGGATGAAGGATAGTGGGTGCAGTAATATACAATATACACAGTGGGATGAAGGACAGTGGGAGGAGTAATATACAATATACAGAGTAGGATGAAGGATAGTGGGTACAGTAATATACAATATACAGAGTGGGATGAAGGATAGTGAGAGGAGTAATATACAATATACACAGTGGGATGAAGGATAGTGGGAGGAGTAATATACAATATACACAGTGGGATGAAGGATAGTGGGTGCAGTAATATACAATATACACAGTGGGATGAAGGACAGTGGGAGGAGTAATATACAATATACAGAGTGGGATGAAGGATAGTGGGTACAGTAATATACAATATACAGAGTGGGATGAAGGATAGTGGGAGGAGTAATATACAATATACACAGTGGGATGAAGGATAGTGGGAGGAGTAATATACAATATACACAGTGGGATGAAGGATAGTGGGTACAGTAATATACAATATACAGAGTGGGATGAAGGATAGTGGGAGGAGTAATATACAATATACACAGTGGGATGAAGGATAGTGGGAGGAGTAATATACAATATACACAGTGGGATGAAGGATAGTGGGAGGAGTAATATACAATATACACAGTGGGATGAAGGACAGTGGGAGGAGTAATATACAATATACACAGTGGGGTGAAGGATAGTGGGAGGAGTAATATACAATATACACAGTGGGATGAAGGATAGTGGGAGGAGAAATATACAATATACACAGTAGGATGAAGGATAGTGGGTGCAGTAATATACAATATACACAGTGGGATGAAGGACAGTGGGTACAGTAATATACAATATACACAGTAGGATGAAGGATAGTGGGTACAGTAATATACAATATACACAGTGGGATGAAGGATAGTGGGAGGAGTAATATACAATATACACAGTGGAATGAAGGATAGTGGGTACAGTAATATACAATATACAGAGTAGGATGAAGGATAGTGGGTACAGTAATATACAATATACACAGTGGGATGAAGGATAGTGGGAGGAGTAATATACAATATACACAGTGGGATGAAGGATAGTGGGTGCAGTAATATACAATATACAGAGTGGGGTAAAGGATAGTGGGTGCAGTAATATACAATATACACAGTGGGATGAAGGATAGTGGGAGGAGTAATATACAATATACAGAGTGGGATGATGGATAGTGGGAGGAGTAATATACAATATACAGAGTAGGATGAAGGATAGTGGGTACAGTAATATACAATATACAGAGTGGGATGAAGGATAGTGAGAGGAGTAATATACAATATACACAGTGGGATGAAGGATAGTGGGAGGAGTAATATACAATATACACAGTGGGATGAAGGATAGTGGAGGAGTAATATACAATATACAGAGTGGTATGAGGGATAGTGGGAGGAGTAATATACAATATACAGAATGGGGTGTAGGATAGTGGGAGGAGTAATATACAATATACACAGTGGGATGAAGGATAGTGGGTGCAGTAATATACAATATACACAGTGGGATGAAGGACAGTGGGAGGAGTAATATACAATATACACAGTGGGATGAAGGATAGTGGGAGGAGTAATATACAATATACACAGTGGGATGAAGGATAGTGGGAGGAGTAATATACAATATACACAGTGGGATGAAGGATAGTGGGAGGAGTAATATACAATATAGACAGTGGGATGAAGGATAGTGGGTGCAGTAATATACAATATACACAGTGGGATGAAGGATAGTGGAGGAGTAATATACAATATACAGAGTGGTATGAGGGATAGTGGGAGGAGTAATATACAATATACAGAATGGGGTGTAGGATAGTGGGAGGAGTAATATACAATATACACAGTGGGATGAAGGATAGTGGGTGCAGTAATATACAATATACACAGTGGGATGAAGGATAGTGGGTGCAGTAATATACAATATACACAGTGGGGTGAAGGACAGTGGGTGCAGTAATATACAATATACACAGTGGGATGAAGGATAGTGAGAGGAGTAATATACAATATACAGAATGGGGTGTAGGATAGTGGGTGCAGTAATATACAATATACACAGTGGGATGAAGGATAGTGGGTGTAGTAATATACAATATACACAGTGGGATGAAGGATAGTGGGAGGAGTAATATACAATATACACAGCGGGATGAAGGATAGTGGGAGGAGTAATATATAATATACACAGTGGGATGAAGAATAGTGGGTGCAGTAATATACAATATACACAGTAGGATGAAGGATAGTGGGAGGAGTAATATACAATATACACAGTGGGATGAAGGATAGTGGGTGCAGTAATATACAATATACAGAGTGGGATGAAGGATAGTGGGAGGAGTAATATACAATATACAGAGTGGGATGAAGGATAGTGGGAGGAGTAATATACAATATACACAGTGGGATGAAGGATAGTGGGTGCAGTAATATACAATATACACAGTAGGATGAAGGATAGTGTGAGGAGTAATATACAATATACACAGTGGGATGAAGGATAGTGGGAGGAGTAATATACAATATATACAGTAGGATGAAGGATAGTGGGTGCAGTAATATACAATATACACAGTGGGATGAAGGACAGTGGGAGGAGTAATATACAATATACACAGTGGGGTGAAGGATAGTGGGAGGAGTAATATACAATATACAGAGTGGGATGAAGAATAGTGGGTGCAGTAATATACAATATACAGAGTGGGGTAAAGGATAGTGGGTGCAGTAATATACAATATACACAGTGGGATGAAGGATAGTGGGAGGAGTAATATACAATATACAGAGTGGGATGATGGATAGTGGGAGGAGTAATATACAATATACAGAGTAGGATGAAGGATAGTGGGTACAGTAATATACAATATACAGAGTGGGATGAAGGATAGTGAGAGGAGTAATATACAATATACACAGTGGGATGAAGGATAGTGGGAGGAGTAATATACAATATACACAGTGGGATGAAGGATAGTGGGTGCAGTAATATACAATATACACAGTGGGATGAAGGACAGTGGGAGGAGTAATATACAATATACACAGTGGGATGAAGGATAGTGGGAGGAGTAATATACAATATACACAGTGGGATGAAGGATAGTGGGAGGAGTAATATACAATATACACAGTGGGATGAAGGATAGTGGGAGGAGTAATATACAATATACAGAGAGGGATGAAGGATAGTGGGAGGAGTAATATACAATATACAGAGTGGGATGAAGGATAGTGGGAGGAGTAATATACAATATACACAGTGGGATGAAGGATAGTGGGAGGAGTAATATACAATATACAGAGTGGGATGAAGGATAGTGGGAGGAGTAATATACAATATACAGAGTGGGATGATGGATAGTGGGAGGAGTAATATACAATATACAGAGTGGTATGAAGGATAGTGGGTGCAGTAATATACAATATACAGAGTGGGATGAAGGATAGTGGGAGGAGTAATATACAATATACAGAGTGGTATGAAGGATAGTGGGTGCAGTAATATACAATATACAGAGTGGGGTGAAGGATAGTGGGTTCAGTAATATACAATATACACAGTGGGATGAAGGATAGTGGGAGGAGTAATATACAATATACAGAGTGGGATGAAGGATAGTGGGTGCAGTAATATACAATATACAGAGTGGGATGAAGGATAGTGGGAGGAGTAATATACAATATACACAGTGGGATGAAGACTAGTGGGTGCAGTAATATACAATATACAGAGTGGGGTGAAGGATAGTGGGTTCAGTAATATACAATATACACAGTGGGATGAAGGATAGTGGGTTCAGTAATATACAATATACAGAGTGGGATGAAGAATAGTGGGAGGAGTAATATACAATATACACAGTGGGATGAAGGATAGTGGGAGGAGTAATATACAATATATACAGTGGGATGAAGGATAGTGGGAGGAGTAATATACAATATACAGAGTGGGATGATGGATAGTGGGAGGAGTAATATACAATATACAGAGTGGGATGAAGGATAGTGGGTGCAGTAATATACAATATACAGAGTGGGATGAAGGATAGTGGGAGGAGTAATATACAATATACAGAGTGGTATGAAGGATAGTGGGTGCAGTAATATACAATATACAGAGTGGGATGAAGGATAGTGGGTGCAGTAATATACAATATACACAGTGGGATGAAGGATAGTGGGTGTAGTAATATACAATATACACAGTGGGATGAAGGATAGTGGGTGTAGTAATATACAATATACACAGTGGGATGAAGGATAGTGGGAGGAGTAATATACAATATACACAGTGGTATGAAGGATAGTGGGTGCAGTAATATACAATATACACAGTGGGGTGAAGGATAGTGGGTTCAGTAATATACAATATACACAGTGGGATGAAGGATAGTGGGTTCAGTAATATACAATATACACAGTGGGATGAAGGATAGTGGGTTCAGTAATATACAATATACACAGTGGGATGAAGGATAGTGGGAGGAGTAATATACAATATACAGAGTGGGATGAAGGATAGTGGGAGGAGTAATATACAATATACAGAGTGGGATGAAGGATAGTGGGAGGAGTAATATACAATATACACAGTGGGATGAAGGACAGTGGGAGGAGTAATATACAATATATACAGTGGGATGAAGGATAGTGGGTGCAGTAATATACAATATACACAGTGGGATGAAGGATAGTGGGTGTAGTAATATACAATATACACAGTGGGATGAAGGATAGTGGGTGTAGTAATATACAATATACACAGTGGGATGAAGGATAGTGGGAGGAGTAATATACAATATACACAGTGGGATGAAGGATAGTGGGTGTAGTAATATACAATATACACAGTGGGATGAAGGATAGTGAGAGGAGTAATATACAATATACACAGTGGGATGAAGGATAGTGGGAGGAGTAATATATAATATACACAGCGAGATGAAGGATAGTGGGAGGAGTAATATACAATATACACAGTGGGATGAAGGATAGTGGGTGTAGTAATATACAATATACACTGTGGGATGAAGGATAGTGAGAGGAGTAATATACAATGTATACAGTGGGATGAAGGATAGTGGGTGCAGTAATATACAATATACAGAGTGGGATGAAGGATAGTGGGAGGAGTAATATACAATATGCACAGTGGGATGAATGATAGTGGGAGGAGTAATATACAATATACAGAGTGGGATGAAGGATAGTGGGAGGAGTAATATACAATATACACAGTGGGATGAAGGATAGTGGGAGGAGTAATATACAATATGCACAGTGGGATGAATGATAGTGGGAGGAGTAATATACAATATGCACAGTGGGATGAATGATAGTGGGAGGAGTAATATACAATACACAGAGTGGGATGAAGGATAGTGGGAGGAGTAATATACAATGTATACAGTGGGATGAAGGATAGTGGGAGGAGTAATATACAATATACACAGTGGGATGAAGGATAGTGGGAGGAGTAATATATAATATACACAGTGGGATGAAGGATAGTGGGTGCAGTAATATACAATATACACAGTGGGATGAAGGATAGTGGGAGGAGTAATATACAATGTATACAGTGGGATGAAGGATAGTGGGAGGAGTAATATATAATATATACAGTGGGATGAAGGATAGTGGGAGGAGTAATATATAATATACACAGTGGGATGAAGGATAGTGGAGAAGTAATATATAATATACAGAGTGGGATGAAGGATAGTGGGAGGAGTAATATACAATATACACAGTAGTATGAAGGATAGAGGGTGCAGTAATATACAATATACAGAGTGGGTGAAGGACAGTGGGTGCAGTAATATACAATATACACAGTGGGATGAAGGATAGTGGGTGCAGTAATATACAATATACACAGTAGGATGAAGGATAGTGGGTGCAGTAATATACAATATACACAGTGGGATGAAGGACAGTGGGTGCAGTAATATATAATATACACAGTGGGATGAAGGATAGTGGGAGGAGTAATATACAATATACAGAGAGGGGTGAAGGATAGTGGGAGGAGTAATATACAATATACACAGCGGGATGAAGGATAGTGGGAGGAGTAATATACAATATACACAGTGGGATGAAGGATAGTGGGTGCAGTAATATATAATATACACAGTGGGATGAAGGATAGTGGGTGCAGTAATATACAATATACACAGTAGGATGAAGGATAGTGGGTGCAGTAATATATAATATACACAGTGGGATGAAGGATAGTGGGAGGAGTAATATACAATATACACAGTAGGATGAAGGATAGTGGGTGCAGTAATATACAATATACACAGTGGGATGAAGGATAGTGGGTGCAGTAATATGCAATATACAGAGTGGGATGAAGGATAGTGGGAGGAGTAATATACAATATACACAGTAGGATGAAGGATAGTGGGTGCAGTAATATACAATATACACAGTGGGGTGAAGGACAGTGGGTGCAGTAATATACAATATACAGAGTGGGTGAAGGATAGAGGGTGCAGTAATATACAATATACAGAGTGGGGTGAAGGACAGTGGGTGCAGTAATATATATTATATAGTTTGGGAGGGGAGAAGGACAGTGACAGAATGCTATTGAGTGAGATGATAGACATGTAGGAACTCACAGGACCCCAGGACATGCTTCTTCCAGCCAAAAAGTATCCTCCAACTGTCCCTCGATTGGCCCGACGCATGGACTAAAATAGATAAAGGAAACATCTAGTTATATAAAAACACAGCGCTGGTTGTACACACAGAGAGATGGTTATTATAGATAGAACTGGAGAGCAGTTTATAGACAGACAGAGAGATCTGGTTATAGACAGACGTAGATCTGGTAATAGACATACATAGATCTGGTTATAGACAGACATAGATCTCGTAATAGACATACATAGATCTGGTTATAGACAGACATAGATCTGGTAATAGACATACATAGATTTGGTTATAGACAGACATAGATCTGGTAATAGACAGACATAGATCTGGTAATAGACATACATAGATCTGGTTATAGACAGACATAGATCTGGTAATAGACAGACATAGATCTGGTAATAGACAGACACAGATCTGGTAATAGACATAGAGATCTGGTTACAGACAGACATAGAGATCTGGTTATAGACAGACACAGATCTGGTAATAGACATAAATCTGGTAATAGACCGACATAGATCTTGTAATAGACAGACATAGATCTGGTAATAGACATAAATCTGGTAATAGACAGATATAGATCTGGTAATAGACAGACATAGATCTGGTTATAGACAGATATAGATCTGGTAATAGACAGACATAGAGATCTAGTTATAGACAGACATAGAGATCTGGTTATAGACAGACACAGATCTGGTAATAGACAGACATAGATCTTGTAATAGACAGACATAAAACTGGTAACAGACAGACGTAGATCTGGTTATAGACAGACACAGATTTGGTAATAGACAGAGATCTGGTAATAGACAGACATAGATCTGGTAATAGACAGACATAGATCTGGTTATAGACAGACATGTATCTGGTTATAGACAGATATAGATCTGGTAATAGACAGACATAGATCTGGTAATAGACAGATATAATTCTGGGTATAGACAGATATAGATCTGGTAATAGACAGACATAGAGATCTGGTTATAGACAGACAGAGATCTGGTTATAGACAGACATATATCTGGTAATAGACAGACATATATCTGGTAATAGACAGATATAGTTCTGGTTATAGACAGATATAGATCTGGTAATAGACAGACAGAGATCTGGTTATAGACAGACATAGATCTAGTAATAAACAGAGATCTGGTAATAGACAGACATAGATCTTGTTATAGACAGACATAGATCTGGTTTTAGACAGATATAGATCTGGTTATAGACAGACATAGATCTGGTAATAGACAGACATAGATCTGGTCTTAGACAGATAGAGATCTGGTTATAGACAGGAGGCAAATATAGTTTTTGATACCTTTTATTGGCTAACTAATCAGATTTAAATGCAAGCTTTCAAGACTTTAGATCTCTTCCTCAGGCATGTTATACCGATAAATATGAAAACATCTCTCTTAAATACAAGTACACATCACATTGTTTAGCATGGAAATCAGATAAGAGAACTCAATCCAGATCCAGATATCTTTCATCAGTCAATGGTAAATTGCACTCTTCCTCTGAGGCTTTAGAGGTATTTACGATGCTCTTGGGTCTGTTGGAAAGGTCAATCCACTAAGTGATAATGTGACAGGAATTCTTTATCTCTATTTAAACCACTACAAATTGTATTAAATTGTAACATTAATTTTACCTCCCATACCTTTCTGTCCCTCTGAGTGCGGAACTGTCCCATCAATACAGTTAACTTAATATCCCTGACACTGTGCCCATTTTGACAAAAATGTTCTCCCACTGGTGTCTCTGTCTTTTTGTTATTAAAGGGATAGTAATGTTTCATAATAAAAACAGCTCTAATTAATCATCATAGTATTTGGACTTTGGAGAGTGTTATTTCAATTCTGTCAGAGTTGTAGTTCAAGAGTAATTCAATGACAAAGTATCCCCCTCCCTCCCCTTGTACTGGTGTCACACTGTTCAGCCAGATCAGAAGGGAGGTGCCCAGGTAGACTGCAGAGAGGGACAATCTTCAATTAAGATAAGGAAAAAACCTGAAAAGCTTGTCAAGGGGGGCAGGGATTTCATTGTTTTCATAGGAATAAGAGTGTCCCCTTCTGATATCTGTCCAGTCTATGGACTGGATTCCACATCTGAGAAGAGATTGTTTACAGTAGGTAAAAGGGGCGGGAGGGGAAACTTTGCTTGTGAATATCTCATAAACCATAAAGGTTTGAGAGATAAGACTTATATCATTCTTCATGTTTTTTTAATGCCTACAAAATAAAATAAAGTTAAAACAAAGTATTACTATCCCTTTAACACTGGATCTGTGGGAATTAAATCTCCTATGTAGTGCTTGTCCAGTTTCTCCCACATACAGAGCTGTTGGGCATTTTGCATACATAATAAAGTATATTACATTAGATGAGGTGAAGGTACCATTGATCTTATGGTGTAAATGGGTGTTTGGAATTGGTATGTTGTCCGTGGTGTAAATGTGTGCACAGGTTTCCCATCTCTTTTGTAGGCAGGGAGATGTGCCATTTTTTGTATTTTTACTCAGGGCACTCCTCACCAACAGTTGTTTCAAATTGGGAGGCTGTCTGAAGGAGAGTAAGGGATGGGAATTTGTTCTTAAGTCTTTCATCTGTATGTAATTTCGTTTGAAGTTCTCTTGATATTTTGCGCAGCACTTCAACCTGGGGGTGGTAAGTGACCACCAGTGGCACCTGGTTTCCCTTATGTTGTTCTCTGTAGAGCAACAGATTTTTTCTTGGTATTTGGGTAGCCTTCTGTATCAGACTATCAATAATAGTTGCGCTGTAACCGTGTTTTATAAAGTCTCCTGAGTTTCTGGAGGTGCTTATCACGGTCCATCAAGTCAGAACAGATGCGGTGGTATTTGATGGCCTGTCTGTATATGATGGAGTTCTTTGTGTGTTTTGGATGGAAGCTATTGTTTTTCAGGTAGGTTGGTCTGTCTGTTGGTTTGTGGTATAGGGATGTGTGGATGGAGTTGTTCTGAATACTGATAGTTGTGTCAAGGAAGTTATTGTTTGTGCGTAAGTGACTGAGTGTTAGGTTGTTATTGGGGTGGAATGTATTGAAATTCTCATGGAATTTGAGAAGTTCCTCTTCACTGGCGGTCCAGATGATAAGAATATCATCTATTTAATGCAATTTGTAGTGGTTTAAATAAAGATAAAGAATTCCTGTTACATTATCACTTAGTGGATTGACCTTTCCAACAGACCCAAGAGCATCGTAAATACCTCTAAAGCCTCAGAGGAAGAGTGCAATTTACCATTGACTGATCAAAGATATCTGGATCTGGATTGAGTTCTCTTATCTGATTTCCATGCTAAACAATGTGAAGTGTACTTGTATTTAAGAGAGATGTTTTCATATTTATCTGTATAACATGCCTGAGGAAGAGACCTAAGGTCTTGAAAGCTTGCTTTCTAAATCTGCTTAGTTAGCCAATAAAAGGTATCAAAAACTATATTTGCCTCCTATATTTCTACAGCGAACATGGTACCAACTCTCATCTGGTTATAGACAGACATAGATCTGGTCTTAGACAGATAGAGATCTGATTATTCATAAACCAGGGCTGCTGGATTGCATAGAGCAGTCTCATTAATCAGCAATGTTTTACAAAATTAAGCACATTCCTCCTCCATGTAAATGAGTTTATTAGTTAAGGAGCACGCAGATCATTGTGTAACCTCACAGAGCATCACAGAGAATAATGCAGAACATTATATGACTTCAATGAGAAATGCAGGGCATCCTGCAGAGCACTGTGTAACCTTACAAAGTATTGCAGAGCATGCAGCAGAGCCTGGAACAACATCTCACTCACAGCTGGTTATAGACAGACAGAGATCTGGTAATAGACAGACATAGAGATCTGGTAATAGACAGATATAGATCTGGTAATAGACAGACATAGATCTGGTAATAGACAGACAGAGATCTAGTAATAGACAGACAGAGATCTGGTTATAGACAGACAGAGATCTGGTTATAGACAGACAGAGATCTGGTTATAGACAGACAGAGATCTGGTAATAGACAGACATAGATCTTGTTATAGTCAGACATAGATCTGGTAATAGACAGACAGAGATCTGGTAATAGACAGACATAGATCTTGTTATAGTCAGACATAGATCTGGTAATAGACAGACATAGATCTGGTAATAGTCAGACATAGATCTGGTAATAGACAGACAGAGATCTGGTAATAGACAGATATAGATCTGGTAATAGTCAGACAGAGATCTGGTAATAGACAGACATAGATCTGGTAATAGACAGACATAGATCTGGTAATAGACAGACATAGATCTTGTTATAGTCAGACATAGATCTGGTAATAGACAGACACAGAGATCTAGTAATAGACAGACAGAGATCTAGTAATAGACAGACAGAGATCTGGTAATAGACAGACATAGATCTAGTTATAGACAGACATAGATCTGGTAATAGACAGACATAGATCTTGTTATAGTCAGACATAGTTATGATGCGCTAATAATAGCTCCATGTTTGTATTATTGGACCCATTTCTGCTAATGAATGATAAACCAGTGCTAATGATGGACCTACCAATGCTAATGGCTGATCCACTTTTACTACTTGTAGTAGATCCTGTAGTGATGTTGAGGCCTAACAACCTGCACTGAAAGAGTGTTCTATGTCTTTTCTCATCATTACACCGTACAGCAGGTCATTATGTCTTAAAAGGGGTCAGTGCACCGTACAGCAGGTCATTATGTCTTACAAGGGGTCATTACACCGTACAGCAGGTCATTATGTCTTACAAGAGGTCATTACACTGTACAGCAGGCCATTATGTCTTACAAGAGGTCATTACACCGTATAGCAGGTCATTATGTCTTACAAGGGGTCATTACACCGTACAGCAGGTCATTATGTCTTACTAGGGGTCATTACACCGTACAGCAGGGGGTCATTACACCGTACAGCAGGTCATTATGTCCTACAAGAGTCCATTACACCATACAGCAGGTCATTATGTCTTACAAGAGTCCATTACACCGTACAGCAGGTCATTATGTCTTACAAGAGTCCATTACACCGTACAGCAGGTCATTATGTCCTACAAGAGTCCATTACACCATACAGCAGGTCATTATGTCTTACTAGGGGTCAGTACACCGTACAGCAGGTCATTATGTCTTACAAGAGTCCATTACACCGTACAGCAGGTCATTATGTCTTACAAGAGTCCATTACACCGTACAGCAGGTCATTATGTCTTACTAGGGGTCAGTACACCATACAGCAGGTCATTATGTCTTACAAGAGGTCATTACACCGTACAGCAGGTCATTATGTCTTACAAAGGGTCATTACACCGTACAGCAGGTCATTATGTCTTACAAGGGGTCATTACACCGTAGCAGGGGGTCATTACACCGTACAGCAGGTCAGTATGTCGTACAAGGGGTCATTACACCGTACAGCAGGTCAGTATGTCGTACAAGGGGTCATTACACAGTATAGCAGGTCATTATGTCTTACAAGGGGTCACTACACCATACAGCAGTTCGTTATGTCTTACAAGTGGTCATTTCACCGTACAGCAGGTCATTATGTCTTACTAGGGATCATTGCACCATACAGCAGGTCATTATGTCTTACTAGGGATCATTAAACTGTACAGCAGGTCATTATGTCTTACAAGGGGTCATTGCACTGTACAGCAGGTCATTATGTCTTACTAGGGGTCATTAACCGTACAGCAGGTCATTATGTCTTACAAGGGGTCATTACACCGTACAGAAGGGGGTCATCACACCGTACAGCAGGTCATTATGTCTTACAAGAGGTCATTACACCTTATATCAGTTCATTATGTCTTACAAGGGGTCATTACACCGTACAGCAAGTCATTATGTCTTACTAGGGGTCAGTACACTGTACACCAGGTCATTATGTCTTACAAGGGGTCATTACACCATACAGCAGGTCATTATGTCTTACTAGGGGTCAGTACACTGTACATCAGGTCATTATGTCTTACAAGGGGTCATTACACCGTACAGCAGGTCAATATGTCTTACAAGGGGTCATTACACCGTACAGCAGGTCATTATGTCTTACAAGGGGTCATTACACCATACAGCAGGTCATTATGTCTTACTAGGGGTCAGTACACTGCACAGCAGGTCATTATGTCTTACAAGAGGTCATTACACCGTACAGCAGGTCATTATGTCTTACAAGGGGTCATTACACCATACAGCAGGGGATCATTACACCGTACAACAGGTCATTATGTCTTTCAAGTGGTCATTACACCGTACAGCAGGTCATTATGTCTTACAAGGGGTCATTACACCGTACAGCAGGGGATCATTACACCGTACAACAGGTCATTATCTCTTTCAAGTGGTCATTACACCGAAAAGCAGGTCATAATGCCTTACAAGAAGTCAATACACCATACAGCAGGGGGTCATTACACCATACAGCAGGTCATTAGACCTTACAAGAGGTCATTACACCGTACAGCAGGTCATAATGCCTTACAAGAAGTCATTACACCGTACAGCAGGTTACTATGTCTTACAAGAGTCCATTACACCGTACAGCAGGGGGTCATTACACCATACAGCAGGTCATAAGGCCTTACAAGAAGTCATTACACCGTACAGCAGGTCATTAGGCCTTACAAGAGGTCATTACACCGTACAGCAGGTCATTATGTCTTACAAGAGTCCATTACACCGTACAGCAGGGGATCATTACACCGTACAGCAGGTCATAAGGCCTTACAAGAAGTCATTACACCGTACAGCAGGTTATTATGTCTTACAAGAAGTCATTACACCATACAGCAGGGGGTCATTACACCATACAGCAGGTCATAAGGCCTTACAAGAAGTCATTACACCGTACAGCAGGTCATTAGGCCTTACAAGAGGTCATTACACCGTACAGCAGGTCATTATGTCTTACAAGAGTCCATTACACCGTACAGCAGGTCATTATGTCTTACTAGGGGTCAGTACACCGTACAGCAGGTCATTATGTCTTACAAGAGGTGATTACACCGTACAGCAGGTCATTATGTCTTACAAGAGGTCATTACACCGTACAGCAGGTCATTATGTCTTACTAGGGGTCATTACACCGTACAGCAGGGGGTCATTACACCGTACAGCAGGTCATTATGTCCTACAAGAGTCCATTACACCATACAGCAGGTCATTATGTCTTACAAGAAGTCATTACACCGTACAGCAGGTCATTAGGCCTTACAAGAGGTCATTACACCGTACAGCAGGTCATTATGTCTTACAAGAGTCCATTACACCGTACAGCAGGGGATCATTACACCGTACAGCAGGTCATAAGGCCTTACAAGAAGTCATTACACCGTACAGCAGGTTATTATGTCTTACAAGAAGTCATTACTCCATACAGCAGGGGGTCATTACACCATACAGCAGGTCATAAGGCCTTACAAGAAGTCATTACACCGTACAGCAGGTCATTAGGCCTTACAAGAGGTCATTACACCGTACAGCAGGTCATTATGTCTTACAAGAGTCCATTACACCGTACAGCAGGTCATTATGTCTTACTAGGGGTCAGTACACCGTACAGCAGGTCATTATGTCTTACAAGAGGTGATTACACCGTACAGCAGGTCATTATGTCTTACAAGAGGTCATTACACCATACAGCAGGTCATTATGTCTTACAAGGGGTCATTACACCGTACAGCAGGGGGTCATTACACCGTACAGCAGGTCAATATGTCGTACAAGGGGTCATTACACTGTATAGCAGGTCATTATGTCATACAAGGGGTCATTACACCATACAGCAGTTCATTATGTCTTTCAAGTGGTCATTGCACCGTACAGCAGGTCATTACGTCTTACTAGGGATCATTGCACCGTACAGCAGGTCATTATGTCTTACTAGGGATCACTGCACCATACAGCAGGTCATTATGTCTTACTAGGGATCATTGCACCGTACAGCAGGTCATTACATCTTACTAGGGATCATTAAACTGTACAGCAGGTCATTATGTCTTACAAGAGGTCATTGCACCGTACAGCAGGTCATTATGTCTTACTAGGGGTCATTAACCGTACAGCAGGTCATTATGTCTTACAAGGGGTCATTTCACCGTACAGAAGGGGGTCATCACACCGTACAGCAGGTCATTATGTCTTACAAGAGGTCATTACACCTTATATCAGTTCATTATGTCTTACAAGGGGTCATTACACCGTACAGCAGGTCATTATGTCTTACTAGTGGTCAGTACACTGTACACCAGGTCATTATGTCTTACAAGGGGTCATTACACCGTACAGCAGGTCAATATGTCTTACAAGGGGTCAGTACACTGTACATCAGGTCATTATGACTTACAAGGGGTCATTACCCCGTACAGCAGGTCAATATGTCTTACAAGGGGTCATTACACCATACAGCAGGTCATTATGTCTTACTAAGGGTCAGTACACCATACAGCAGGGGATCATTACACCGTACAACAGGTCATTATGTCTTTCAAGTGGTCATTACACCGTTCAACAGGTCATTATGTCTTTCAAGTGGTCATTACACCATACAGCAGGGGATCATTACACCATACACCAGGTCATTAGGCCTTACAAGAAGTCATTACACCGTACAGCAGGTCATTAGGCCTTACAAGAGGTCATTACACCGTACAGCAGGTCATTATGTCTTACAAGGGGTAATTACACCATACAGCAGGTCATTATGTCTTACTAGGGGTCATTACACCGTACAGCAGGTCATTATGTCTTACAAGGGGTAATTACACCATACAGCAGTGGGTCATTACATCGTACAGCAGGTCATTATGTCTTACAAGGGGTCATTACACCGTACAGCAGGGGGTCATTACACTGTACAGCAGGCCATTATGTCTTACAAGGGGTCATTACACCGTACAGCTGGTCATTATGTCTTACAAGAGGTCATTACAATGTACAGCAGGTCATTATGTCTTTCAAGAGGTCATTATACCATACAGCAGGTCATTATGCCTTACAAGAGGTCATTACACCGTACAGCAGGTTATTATGTCTTATAAGGGGCCATTACACCATACAGCAGGTCATTATGTCTTACAAGGGGTCATTACATCGTACAGCAGGTCATTATGCCTTACAAGGGGTCATTACACCGTACAGCAGGTCATTATGTCTTACAAGAGGTCATTACACCGTACAGCAGGTCATTATGTTTTACAAGAGGTCATTACACTGTACAGTAGGTCATTATATCGTAAAATGGATCATTACACCAGCTTTAAAAGAGGTTGTTACATGGTACAGTAGATCTTTACAAGGGTCATTACATGGTACAGCAAGTCATTATGATCACATTAGATGACATTACATAATCTGGAGTAGGAGCTTACAAATTGTTGCTCCTCCCATTCCTCACTGCAGAGCATGTAGAACACTGCAGAGCATGTCAGTACACTGCAAAACACATTGCAGAGCATAACAATACACTGCAGAGCATAGCACTGCAATGCAAAGTATATCAGTACAATGCAGTGTATAACAGTACAGTGCAGAGTAGAACAGTATAATGCAGAGTATAGCAGTACAATGCAGAGTATAGTAGTACAATGCAGAGTACAGCAGTACAATGCAGTGTATAGCAGTACAATGCAGAGTATAACAGTACAATGCAGAGTATAGCAGTACAATGCAGAGTACAACAGTACAATGCAGAGTATAACAGTAAAATGCAGAGTACAACAGTACAATGCAGAGTACAACAGTACAATGCAGAGTATAGCAGTACAGTGCAGAGTATAACAATACAATGCAGAGTATAACAGTACAATGTAGAGTATAACAGTACAATGCAGAGTACAACAGTACAATGCAGAGTATAACAATGCAATGCAGAGTATAACAGTACAATGCAGAGTATAACAGTGCAGTGCAGAGTATAGCAGTACAATGCAGAGTATAACAGTACAATGCAGAGTACAACAGTACAATGCAGAGTATAGCAGTACAATGCAGAGTATAACAGTACAATGCAGAGTATAGCAGTACAATGCAGAGTATAGCAGTGCAGTGCAGAGTATAACAGTACAGTGCAGAGTATAACAGTACAGTGCAGAGTATAACAATACATTGCAGAGTATAACAGTACAATGTAGAGTATAACAGTACAATGCAGAGTACAACAGTACAATGCAGAGTATAACAGTACACTGCAGAGTATAACAGTACAATGCAGAGTATAACAGTGCAGTGCAGAGTATAGCAGTACAATGCAGAGTATAACAGTACAATGCAGAGTACAACCGTACAATGCAGAGTATAGCAGTACAATGCAGAGTATAACAGTACAATGCAGAGTAGAACCGTACAATGCAGAGTAGAACAGTACAGTGCAGAGTATAGCAGTACAATGCAGAGTATAACAGTACAATGCAGAGTATAGTAGTACAATGCAGAGTATAACAGTACAATGCAGAGTATAACAGTACAGTGCAGAGTATAGCAGTACAATGCAGAGTAGAACAGTACAATGCAGAGTAGAACAGTACAGTGCAGAGTATAGCAGTACAATGCAGAGTATAGCAGTACAATGCAGAGTATAACAGTGCAATGCAGAGTATAACAGTACAATGCAGAGTACAGCAGTACAATGCAGAGTATAGCAGTACAATGCAGAGTATAACAGTACAATGCACAGTATAGCAGTACAATGCAGAGTATAATAGTACAATGCAGAGTACAACCGTACAATGCAGAGTATAACAGTACAATGCAGAGTATAACAGTACAGTGCAGAGTACAGCAGTACAATGCAGAGTATAACAGTGCAATGCAGAGTATAACAGTACAATGCAGAGTACAGCAGTACAATGCAGAGTATAGCAGTACAATGCAGAGTATAACAGTACAATGCATAGCAGTACAATGCAGAGTACAACCGTACAATGCAGAGTATAACAGTACAATGCAGAGTACAGCAGTACAATGCAGAGTATAGCAGTACAATGCAGAGTATAACAGTACAATGCAGAGTATAACAGTACAGTGCAGAGTATAACAGTACAATGCAGAGTACAACTGTACAATGCAGAGTATAGCAGTACAATGCAGAGTATAACAGTACAATGCAGAGTATAACAGTACAATGCAGAGTACAGCAGTACAATGCAGAGTATAGCAGTACAATGCAGAGTATAACAGTACAATGCAGAGTATAACAGTACAGTGCAGAGTATAACAGTACAATGCAGAGTACAACTGTACAATGCAGAGTATAGCAGTACAATGCAGAGTATAACAGTACAATACAGACTATAACAGTAAAATGCAGAGTATAACAGTACAGTGCAGAGTACAGCAGTACAATGCAGAGTATAACAGTACAATGCAGAGTATAACAGTACAGTGCAGAGTATAACAGTACAATGCAGAGTACAACAGTACAATGCAGAGTATAGCAGTACAATGCAGAGTATAACAGTTCAATGCAGAGTACAACAGTACAATGCAGAGTATAATAGTTCAATGCAGAGTATAACAGTTCAATGCAGAGTACAACAGTACAATGCAGAGTATAGCAGTACAATGCAGAGTACAACAGTACAATGCAGAGTACAACTGTACAATGCAGAGTATAGCAGTACAATGCAGAGTATAACAGTACAATGCAGAGTATAACAGTACAATGCAGAGTACAGCAGTACAATGCAGAGTATAGCAGTACAATGCAGAGTATAACAGTACAATGCAGAGTATAACAGTACAGTGCAGAGTATAACAGTACAATGCAGAGTACAACTGTACAATGCAGAGTATAGCAGTACAATGCAGAGTATAACAGTACAATGCAGAGTATAGCAGTACAATGCAGAGTATAACAGTACAATGCAGAGTATAACAGTACAATACAGACTATAACAGTACAATGCAGAGTATAACAGTACAGTGCAGAGTACAGCAGTACAATGCAGAGTATAACAGTACAATGCAGAGTATAACAGTACAGTGCAGAGTATAACAGTACAATGCAGAGTATAACAGTACAATGCAGAGTACAACAGTACAATGCAGAGTATAGCAGTACAATGCAGAGTATAACAGTTCAATGCAGAGTACAACAGTACAATGCAGAGTATAATAGTACAATGCAGAGTATAACAGTTCAATGCAGAGTACAACAGTACAATGCAGAGTATAGCAGTACAATGCAGAGTACAACAGTACAATGCAGAGTATATCAGTACAATGCAGAGTATAATAGTACAATGCAGAGTATAACAGTTCAATGCAGAGTACAACAGTACAATGCAGAGTATAACAGTACAGTGCAGAGTATAACAGTACAATGCAGAGTATAATAGTACAATACAGACTATAACAGTACAATGCAGAGTATAACAGTACAGTGCAGAGTACAGCAGTACAATGCAGAGTATAGCAGTACAATGCAGAGCATAACAGTGCAATGCAGAGTATAACAGTACAATGCAGAGTATAGCAGTACAATGCAGAGTATAACAGTACAATGCAGAGTATAACAGTACAATGCAGAGTATACCAGTACAATGCAGAGTATAGCAGTACAGTGCAGAGCATAACAGTACAATGCAGAGTATAGCAGTACAATGCAGAGTATAACAGTACAGTGCAGAGTATAACAGTACAATGCAGAGTATAGCAGTACAATGCAGAGTATAACAGTACAATGCAGAGTATAACAGTACAATGCAGAGTACAACAGTACAATGCAGAGTATAACAGTACAGTGCAGAGTATAACAGTACAATGCAGAGTATAACAGTACAATGCAGAGTATACCAGTACAATGCAGAGTATAGCAGTACAGTGCAGAGCATAACAGTACAATGCAGAGTATAGCAGTACAATGCAGAGTATAACAGTACAGTGAAGAGTATAACAGTACAATGCAGAGTACAACAGTACAATGCAGAGTATAACAGTACAATGCAGAGTATAACAGTACAATGCAGAGTACAACAGTACAATGCAGAGTATAACAGTACAGTGCAGAGTATAACAGTACAATGCAGAGTATAACAGTGCAGTACAGAGTATAACAGTACAGTGCAGAGTATAGCAGTACAATGCAGAGTATAACAGTGCAGTGCAGAGCATAACAGTGCAATGCAGAGTATAACAGTACAATGCAGAGTACAACAGTACAATGCAGAGTATAACAGTACAGTGCAGAGTATAACAGTACAGTGCAGAGTACAACAGTACAATGCAGAGTACAACAGTACAGTGCAGAGTATAACAGTACAATGCAGAGTACAGCAGTACAATGCAGAGTACAACAGTACAATGCAGAGCATAACAGTGCAATGCAGAGTACAGCAGTACAATGCAGAGTATAGCAGTACAATGCAGAGTATAACAGTACAATGCAGAGTATACAAGTACAGTGCAGAGTATAACAGTACAGTGCAGAGTACAACAGTACAATGCAGAGTACAACAGTACAGTGCAGAGTATAACAGTACAATGCAGAGTACAGCAGTACAATGCAGAGTATAACAGTACAATGCAGAGTATAGCAGAACAATGCAGAGTATAACAGTACGGTGCAGAGTATAGCAGTACAATGCAGAGTACAGCAGTACAATGTAGAGTATAACAGTACAATGCAGAGTACAACAGTATAATGCAGAGTACAGCAGCACAATGCAGAGTACAACAGTACAATGCAGAGTATAACAGTATAGTGCAGAGTACAACAGTACAATGCAGAGTACAACAGTACAGTGCAGAGTATAACAGTACAATGCAGAGTACAGCAGTACAATGCAGAGTACAACAGTACAATGCAGAGCATAACAGTGCAATGCAGAGTACAGCAGTACAATGCAGAGTATAGCAGTACAATGCAGAGTATGACAGTACAATGCAGAGTATACAAGTACAGTGCAGAGTATAACAGTACAATGCAGAGTATAACAGTGCAGTGCAGAGTACAACAGTACAATGCAGAGTACAACAGTACAGTGCAGAGTATAACAGTACAATGCAGAGTACAGCAGTACAATGCAGAGTATAACAGTACAATGCAGAGTATAGCAGAACAATGCAGAGTATAACAGTACGGTGCAGAGTATAGCAGTACAATGCAGAGTACAGCAGTACAATGTAGAGTATAACAGTACAATGCAGAGTACAACAGTATAATGCAGAGTACAGCAGCACAATGCAGAGTACAACAGTACAATGCAGAGTATAACAGTATAGTGCAGAGTATAACAGTACAATGCAGAGTACAGCAGTACAATGTAGAGTATAACAGTACAATGCAGAGTACAACAGTACAATGCAGAGTACAGCAGTACAATGCAGAGTATAACAGTACAATGCAGAGTACAACAGTACAATGTAGAGTTTAACAGTACAATGCAGAGTATAACAGTACAATGCAGAGTACAACAGTACAATGTAGAGTATAACAGTATAATGCAGAGTATAACAGTACAATGCAGAGTACAGCAGTACAATGTAGAGTATAACAGTACAATGCAGAGTATAACAGTACAATGCAGAATATAGCAGTACAATGCAGAATATAGCAGTACAATGTAGAGTATAACAGTACAATGCAGAGTATAACAGTACAATGCAGAGTATAGCAGTACAATGCAGAGTATAACAGTACAGTGCAGAGTATAACAGTACAATGCAGAGTATAACAGTACAATGCAGAGTATACCAGTACAATGCAGAGTATAGCAGTACAGTGCAGAGCATAACAGTACAATGCAGAGTATAGCAGTACAATGCAGAGTATAACAGTACAGTGCAGAGTATAACAGTACAATGCAGAGTACAACAGTACAATGCAGAGTATAACAGTACAATGCAGAGTACAACAGTACAATGCAGAGTATAACAGTACAGTGCAGAGTACAGCAGTACAATGTAGAGTATAACAGTACAATGCAGAGTATAACAGTACAATGCAGAATATAGCAGTACAATGCAGAATATAGCAGTACAATGTAGAGTATAACAGTACAATGCAGAGTATAACAGTACAATGCAGAGTATAGCAGTACAATGCAGAGTATAGCAGTACAATGCAGAGTATAGCAGTACAATGCAGAGTATAGCAGTACAATGCAGAGTATAACAGTACAGTGCAGAGTATAACAGTACAATGCAGAGTATAACAGTACAATGCAGAGTATACCAGTACAATGCAGAGTATAGCAGTACAGTGCAGAGCATAACAGTACAATGCAGAGTATAGCAGTACAATGCAGAGTATAACAGTACAGTGCAGAGTATAACAGTACAATGCAGAGTACAACAGTACAATGCAGAGTATAACAGTACAATGCAGAGTACAACAGTACAATGCAGAGTATAACAGTACAGTGCAGAGTATAACAGTACAATGCAGAGTATAACAGTGCAGTACAGAGTATAACAGTACAGTGCAGAGTATAGCAGTACAATGCAGAGTATAACAGTGCAGTGCAGAGCATAACAGTGCAATGCAGAGTATAACAGTACAATGCAGAGTACAACAGTACAATGCAGAGTATAACAGTACAGTGCAGAGTATAACAGTACAGTGCAGAGTACAACAGTACAATGCAGAGTACAACAGTACAGTGCAGAGTATAACAGTACAATGCAGAGTACAGCAGTACAATGCAGAGTACAACAGTACAATGCAGAGCATAACAGTGCAATGCAGAGTACAGCAGTACAATGCAGAGTATAGCAGTACAATGCAGAGTATAACAGTACAATGCAGAGTATACAAGTACAGTGCAGAGTATAACAGTACAGTGCAGAGTACAACAGTACAATGCAGAGTACAACAGTACAGTGCAGAGTATAACAGTACAATGCAGAGTACAGCAGTACAATGCAGAGTATAACAGTACAATGCAGAGTATAGCAGAACAATGCAGAGTATAACAGTACGGTGCAGAGTATAGCAGTACAATGCAGAGTACAGCAGTACAATGTAGAGTATAACAGTACAATGCAGAGTACAACAGTATAATGCAGAGTACAGCAGCACAATGCAGAGTACAACAGTACAATGCAGAGTATAACAGTATAGTGCAGAGTACAACAGTACAATGCAGAGTACAACAGTACAGTGCAGAGTATAACAGTACAATGCAGAGTACAGCAGTACAATGCAGAGTACAACAGTACAATGCAGAGCATAACAGTGCAATGCAGAGTACAGCAGTACAATGCAGAGTATAGCAGTACAATGCAGAGTATAACAGTACAATGCAAAGTATACAAGTACAGTGCAGAGTATAACAGTACAATGCAGAGTATAACAGTGCAGTGCAGAGTACAACAGTACAATGCAGAGTACAACAGTACAGTGCAGAGTATAACAGTACAATGCAGAGTACAGCAGTACAATGCAGAGTATAACAGTACAATGCAGAGTATAGCAGAACAATGCAGAGTATAACAGTACGGTGCAGAGTATAGCAGTACAATGCAGAGTACAGCAGTACAATGTAGAGTATAACAGTACAATGCAGAGTACAACAGTATAATGCAGAGTACAGCAGCACAATGCAGAGTACAACAGTACAATGCAGAGTATAACAGTATAGTGCAGAGTATAACAGTACAATGCAGAGTACAGCAGTACAATGTAGAGTATAACAGTACAATGCAGAGTACAACAGTACAATGCAGAGTACAGCAGTACAATGCAGAGTATAACAGTACAATGCAGAGTACAACAGTACAATGTAGAGTTTAACAGTACAATGCAGAGTATAACAGTACAATGCAGAGTACAACAGTACAATGTAGAGTATAACAGTATAATGCAGAGTATAACAGTACAATGCAGAGTACAGCAGTACAATGTAGAGTATAACAGTACAATGCAGAGTATAACAGTACAATGCAGAATATAGCAGTACAATGCAGAATATAGCAGTACAATGTAGAGTATAACAGTACAATGCAGAGTATAACAGTACAATGCAGAGTATAGCAGTACAATGCAGAGTATAACAGTACAATGCAGAGTATAGCAGTACAATGCAGAGTATAGCAGTACAATGCAGAGTATAGCAGTACAATGCAGAGTATAACAGTAGAATGCAGAGTATAGCAGTACAATGCAGAGTATAACAGTACAATGCAGAGTATAGCAGTACAATGCAGAGTATAGCAGTACAATGCAGAGTATAGCAGTATAATACAGAGTATAACAGTACAATGCAGAGTATAACAGTATAGTGCAGAGTATAACAGTACAATGCAGAGTACAACAGTATAGTGCAGAGTATAACGGAAAACTGCAGAGCATAATTTATAGCAGATTATGGTAGAACATGGCAGAGCATGGCTATATCACTCACCCACAGGCCCACTCCAATGACGATCAGAAAGTATCCAACAATCACCCCAATATCTGCTGGGTTACTGATGGGTGCTGTGCCACCCGGGGGACTGATGGGAGAGGTCTCTGGCTCGGTAGTACTCTGCATAGCTCTCTTTGTATTTATACCCCCTCTTTCTCACTAGTCAGTCCTTTTTCCCCTCTTAGTCTCTCACCCCTATGTTCCTTTCTCTTCTCTCAAAATGTCTACTGTTCCCCCATCTCCCACTATGACCACCTGTCCCACCCTCACTTTCTGTTGAACTTTATGTATCCCACTCTGTTTCTTTCTCTGTTCCACTCCTCTCTCTTCTACTCCTCAGTCTCCTCTCTCCCACTCCACTCTCTTCTACTCCTCAGTCTCCTCTCTCCCACTCCTCTCTCTTCTACTCCTCAGTCTCCTCTCTCCCGCTCCTGTCTCTTCTACACCTCAGTCTCCTCTCTCCCACTCCTCTCTCTTCTACTCCTTAGTCTCCTCTCTCCCGCTCCTGTCTCTTCTACACCTCAGTCTCCTCTCTCCCACTCCTCTCTCTTCTACTCCTCAGTCTCCTCTCTCCCACTCCTCTCTCTTCTACTCCTCAGTCTCCTCTCTCCCGCTCCTCTCTCTTCTACTCCTCAGTCTCCTCTCTCCCGCTCCTCTCTCTTCTACTCCTCAGTCTCCTCTCTCCCGCTCCTCTCTCTTCTACTCCTCAGTCTCCTCTCTCCCGCTCCTCTCTCTTCTACTCCTCAGTCTCCTCTCTCCCGCTCCTCTCTCTTCTACTCCTCAGTCTCCTCTCTCCCGCTCCTCTCTCTTCTACTCCTCAGTCTTCTCTCTCCCGCTCCTCTCTCTTCTACTCCTCAGTCTCCTCTCTCCCGCTCCTCTCTCTTCTACTCCTCAGTCTCCTCTCTCCCGCTCCTCTCTCTTCTACTCCTCAGTCTCCTCTCTCCCACTCCTCTCTCTTCTACTCCTCAGTCTCCACTCTCCCGCTACTGTCTCTTCTACTCCTCAGTCTCCTCTCTCCCACTCTCTCTGTGTCTCCCTGTCTCTTTCTGTCCCTGTCTCTTGGTCTCTTTCTCTGTCTTTACAACTCTTTGTCTTTGTATTAATGACTTTCCCTCATCCTCTCTCTCTTCTCTTATCCTGCCCCTTTGGTTAATGAAGGACAAACCTAATAATTAACCTGCAGATCAGACACAATCTCTCTCACCCGTGCATAAACACACCCACACATATACATGCACACAAACACATACACACACACACATATATACATGCACACAAACACATACACACACCCACACATATACATGCACACAAACACACACACACATATACATGCACACAAACACATACACACACACATATATACATGCACACATGCACACACCCACACATATACATGCACACAAACACACACACATATACATGCACACATACACACACCCAAACATATACATGCACACATACATACACATATATACATGCACACATACATACACACCCACATATATACATGCACACATACACACACCCACACACATACACGCACACATACACACACACATATACATGCACACATACATACACACCCACACACATATACATGCACACATACACACACACATATACATGCACACATACATACACACATATACATGCACACAAACACATACACACCAACACACATATACATGCACACAAACACACACACATATACATGCACACATACATACACACCCACATATATACATGCACACATACACACACCCACACATATACATGCACACAAACACACACACATATATATGCACACATACATACACACCCACACACATATACATGTACACATACATACACACCCACACACATATACATGCACACATACACACACACACATATACATGTACACATACATACACACCCACACACATATACATGCACACATACACACAAACACACACACATATACATGCACACAAACACATACACACCAACACACATATACATGCACACAAACACACACACACATATACATGCACACATACATACACACCCACATATATACATGCACACATACACACACCCACACATATACATGCACACAAACACACACACATATACATGCACACATACATACACACCCACACACATATACATGCACACATACATACACACCCACACACATACATGCACACATACACACACACATATACATGCACATATACATACACACCCACACATATACATGCACACATATACACACACACACATATACATGCACACATACATACACACCCACACAGATATACATGCACACATACACACACCCACACACATATACATGCACACATACACACCCACACACATATACATGCACACATACACATACCCACACATATACATGCACACAAACACACACACACACACATATATACATGTACACATACATACACACCCACACACATATACATGTAAGTTGATCAGTGACTTGTGCCCTGGAAGACTGAGTTTGGATACCTGCTGCAAAAATACAATAAGTATATTGTGTGTGGTGTAGTGTGGTAAGGAAGAGGTTAAAAACAAATCTTTGGGGTTTGTTTTCCCTCTCTTTACTGTGAGAGAAGCAAATAATTGAAGTCTGGTGTGGTGGGAGTGACTAATTGCTGTGTTTGTAATTGGTGGATTCCTGGATTAAATAGCAAGGAGTGAGAGAGCTCTGTAAGTTGATCAGTGACTTGTGCCCTGGAAGACTGAGTTTGGATACCTGCTGCAAAAATACAATAAGTATATTGTGTGTGGTGTAGTGTGGTAAGGAAGAGGTTAAAAACAAATCTTTGGGGTTTGTTTTCCCTCTCTTTACTGTGAGAGAAGCAAATAATTGAAGTCTGGTGTGGTGGGAGTGACTAATTGCTGTGTTTGTAATTGGTGGATTCCTGGATTAAATAGCAGATACATAGTGAATACTTGAACGTGTGAATCTTGCCTCAGTTTGTAAGTGCAGAAGTGTGGTAAGTGCTGGAATTTAAAACAGGGGGAATTCAAAGACAGGGGACTGCTATTACAAGGGACTGGTTCCATGTGAAGTTAGAAGGAATCTGGTTAAGTACATAAGTGTGTTTGGTGTTTTATTGGTATTTTTTTTAAGGTTTAAAAAAAAAAAAAAAAAAAAAAAAAAAATTTGTGTGGGTATTGCAAGAGTTAAAAAAAAAAACTGTTTATTGGATTTTTCTCTGACCTGTGTGATTAGGGCTGATTGCTAAGGGATTTCACCTGGCTGTTAGTTACTATAAATACAGTCCATTAGCTCTGTGAGACTGCTGTTGAAAGTGACTGGTTCCAGGTGAAGAGTTAGAAGGAATCTGGTGACTATCATTTCAAAGGATTTATTGCATTTAAGGTTGGTTACTTACCATATAGTGAGCATTAGAGGATAATACAAAGCTATTTGAATTGTAAAACCAAGCATGAGTGATAGCAGGTTAGCCAATCTCACGCAGTGCACATCTTGTCACATGTTTGAACACTTGGAGCAATCGTTCCAGGGGTCATACCGCTGTGCCAAGTGTGAGCATATTTTCTCTTTAGAGTCTAAGATATTGGATTTGGAGAGAAATATTGCAACATTGCGAGACATTGGAAACCTGGAAAGGAGTTTAGAACTCACAGAGCAGGTAGTATGTGGGGTTAGTGGCGAAGAGGGTGGAGTTGTAGATGAGGAACGACAGGTAGGCAGCTGGGTAACAGTAAGGAGGGGAGGTAGTGGGCAGAGGAAGAGGAAGGCCAGTTCTGAGTTGACTCAGTCCAACAGATTTGCAAGATTGTGTGAAGATGTTGATGAGAATTGCTCAGAATTGGCAACACTGGAGAGGACTGATTGCTCTAGCAGCCAGGGGAACAGTCCTCCTTACAGGCTAGATGGGATGCAGAGCAGGCAGAAACCAAGGCAGGTGGTGGTAATAGGGGACTCTATTATTAGGAGGGTAGATAGGGTAATCTGCCGCCAGGAACGTGAATGCCGAACAGTATGCTGTCTTCCGGGTGCTCGGGTTCGGCATGTTGCGGACAGGGCTGACAGATTATTGGGAGGGGCTGGAAGTGATCCAGCTGTCTTGGTACATATTGGAACCAATGACAAAATAGGAGGAAGATGGAGGTCCCTAAAGAATGATTTCAGGGATTTAGGGTGCAAGCTTAAGGCAAGGACCTCTAAGGTAGTATTTTCTGAAATACTACCTGTGCCATGCGCCAGTGCAGGTAGGCAGAGGGAGCTCAGGGAGCTTAATGCATGGCTCAAGCAATGGTGTAGGAAGGAGGGTTTTGGGTTTTTAGAACACTGGGCAGACTTTGCTCTTGGGTACAATCTATATGGAAGAGATGGATTGCACCTAAATGGTAGAGGAGCCTCTGTGTTAGGGGAGAGAATGCTAGGAAGCTTGGAGGAGCTTTTAAACTAGGAAAGGGGGGGGTGGGTATAGATAGCAAAAATGGGGTAGATAGAGCAGATAGGAACTGGGTCCAAGTAACTGACCAGGGGGGTGGAGAAAGGGTGGGGAGAAATTTAGTCAGTAGGGAGGAACTCCTAGTAAATGAAGGTGAAGAAAAAAGGCATGTAGGGATTAATATATGTAAAGACTTCAAAATCAATTGTATGCTAGCAAATGCAAGAAGTATGGTAGATAAAATAGGAGAACTAGAATTGCTGGCGGTTAAAAAGCAATTGGACATAATTGGAATAACAGAAACATGGTGGAACGATGCACATGACTGGACTGTAAATATAGAGGGCTATTCCCTGTTTAGAAGAGACAGAATTAATAGAAAAGGTGGAGGTGTGTGTTTATATTTGAAAACAGAGCTAAATCCAGTTTTGCGAGGTGATATTAGTGAGGAAACTGGCCAAACTGTGGAGTCCATGTGGGTAGAAATCGAGACTAAATGTGGTGTGAATGGTAAAAAAAAGTTGTTGGTGGGCATATGCTACAAACCACCAAATATCGATGACAATGATGAGGCCCAACTGCTATTGCAAATGAGGAAAGCTGCCCAGTTTGGGCATACTATAATTATGGGAGATTTTAATTATCCAGATATCAACTGGAAAAATGAGACCTGTCAGAGTGCTAAGGGTAGCAGGTTTTTGAACACGCTTCATGAAAGCTACATGTCACAAATGGTGGGAGCGCCGACAAGAAATAACAATGTATTGGACCTAGTGATCACTAATAACACAGAAATGGTATCCAATATTAAGGTAAGAGAACATTTGGGAAACAGTGATCACAACATGGTTACATTTGAGATCTGTCTGGCAAAGCAAAAATGTATAGGTTCAACCAAAACTCTTAATTTTAAAAAAGCAAACTTCAAATTGTTAAGGGCCTCAATGCAACACATAGACTGGGATATGTTATTTAAAGGCAAAAATACTGAGGAAAAATGGTCAGAATTCAAATTTAGGTTGCAGAAATGTACCCAACTGTATATACCAATGGGGAACAAGTGCAAAAGAAGTAAGTCACAGCCAATGTGGTTAACTGCACATGTAAAGAAGGAAATGGCAAGGAAAAAAAAAGCATTCAAATTATTTAAGTCAGAAGGAACTGAACAATCTTTCTTAAAATACAGGGAGAGCAACAAAGATTGCAAAAAGGCAATTAGGGTAGCAAAAATAGATAATGAAACTCGAATTGCAAGGGAAAGCAAGACTAATCCAAAAAAGTTTTTTAAATATATAAATAGCAAAAAACTTAAGAGGGAGTGCATTGGACCATTCAAAAATGAGATGGGTGAGTTGGTTAGTGAGGATAAGGAAAAGGCTGATGTTTTAAACACTTTCTTTGCATCAGTATATACAAGGGAGCAAGGAATGGTAGAAGAGCCTCCGCAAGTATCAAATAAAACAATACAATTAATAGATATTGGGTTAACTCAAGGAGATGTCATGGGAAGACTGAACAAAATTAAGACCGACAAAGCACCGGGTCCTGATGGTATACATCCAAGGGTTCTTCAGGAACTCAGTGCAGTGTTAGCAAAACCCCTATATTTACTCTTTAAAGATTCTATTACCACAGGCTCAGTGCCACAGGATTGGCGAAGAGCTAACATAGTGCCTCTATTTAAGAAGGGAACTAAAACAGAACCTGGGAATTATAGACCAGTGAGTTTGACTTCTGTAGTGGGAAAACTATTAGAAGGCATAATAAGGGACTATATTCAGGATTACAACACAAAAAATAAGATAATTAGCACGAATCAACATGGTTTTATGAAGAATAGGTCATGCCAAACTAATCTTTTCAGCTTCTATGAGGAGGTAAGCAGCAACCTTGACAATGGCAAGGCAGTAGATGTAGTATATCTAGACTTTGCAAAGGCATTTGATACAGTACCACACAGAAGGCTGGTGTATAAAATAAGGAAATTGGGGCTAGGAGATAACCTTTGCAATTGGATACAAAACTGGTTGAAGGATAGGGAACAGTGTGTGGTTGTAAATGGAAAATTCTCCAGTATAGTTAAAGTGGAGAGTGGAGTACCTCAGGGTTCAGTATTGGGTCCGCTGCTTTTTAACATGTTTATAAATGACCTGGAAATAGATATAGAAAGCAAAATATCAATATTTGCAGATGATACTAAATTATGCAAAGTCATTAATTCAGAACAGGATATTTTCTCTCTACAGAGGGACTTACATACAATGTCAGATTGGGCAAACATGTGGAATATGAAGTTTAATGTGGGGAAGTGTAAAGTCATGCATTTGGGAGGAAACAATCCCAAGGCTACTTATAAACTTAATGGAATAATTTTAGGTGACTCGTTGCTAGAAAAAGACCTGGGTATCCTTGTCAACTACAAACTTGGAAACAGTGACCAGTGTCAAACAGCAGTAGCAAAGGCAAACAAAGTCCTATCTTGCATAAAAAGAGGTATTGAAGCAAGAGTGGATAACATTATTTTGCCATTATACAAATCATTGGTAAGACCTCACCTTGAGTATGCAGTGCAATTTTGGGCACCGGTTCTGAAAAAGGATATACTAGAACTAGAGAGGGTACAGCGGAGAGCAACAAAATTAATTAAGGGAATGGAGGACTTGACATATGAGGAACGACTAAACAAACTTGGTTTATTTACTCTAGAGAAAAGACGACTAAGAGGAGACCTTATCACATTGTACAAGTATATGAGAGGTCAATACAAGGATCTCTGCGGTGAGCTATTTATTCCAAGGCCTGCTCAGGTGACCAGGGGACACCTCTTGAGATTAGAGGAAAGGAGGTTTAAACTTCAGCAGAGGAAGGGTTTTTTTACGGTAAGGTCTGTCAAATTGTGGAATTCATTGCCCAGGGAGGTAGTTATGGCAGATACAATGGACACATTTAAGAGAAGATTAGATACATTTCTTTCAAAAGGGAACATACAGAGTTATACTGTTTATCAGTAGGCAGATCAGGAAGGTCTGATAAAGACTAATTTAATTGGTAGCAGGAAAGCTATAAAATTCTTAGTTACTGAGGTATGAAGCGAAGGTTGAACTTGATGGACTTGTGTCTTTTTTCAACCTAATTTACTATGTTACTATGTTACTATGTTACTATGTACACATACACACCCACACACATATACATGCACACATACATACACACCCACACACATATACATGCACACACACCCACACATATACATGCACACATACACACACCCACACATACATGTGTACACACACACACACACACACGCATATATATATATACGCTATATCCAATCTCCCTGTGACCAGTGGGAGAAACTATTCATGGTAAGCCTCACAGCATTACCTACTGGACATGAATATAACAATCCCCAAAGCTGTGTAGAAAGATATCAGCGTATTCACAAAAAATATAAAAAATATAAAAGATAAAAATAAAGAAGATATGCAACTCACAAAAAAACTACCACCTGATCGATCAGAAAATTCAAAACCAGAAAATCCATCCATATTGTTATATTATCGTCCCATTGAAATCTGTTTCCTAGATCACAATCACTGATTTTCACAGATCAGACACAATCTCTCTCACCCGTGCATAAACACACCCACACATATACATGCACACAAACACATACACACACACACACATATACATGCACACAAACACACACACATATACATGCACACAAACACATACACACACACATATATACATGCACACATGCACACACCCACACATATACATGCACACAAACACACACACATATACATGCACACATACACACACCCACACATATACACGCAAACATACATACACATATATACATGCACACATACATACACACCCACATATATACATGCACACATACACACACCCACACACATACACGCACACATACACACACACATATACATGCACACATACATACACACCCACACACATATACATGCACACATACACACAAACATTGACATGCACACAAACACATACACACCAACACACATATACATGCACACAAACACACACACATATACATGCACACATACATACACACCCACATATATACATGCACACATACACACACCCACACATATACATGCACACAAACACACACACATATACATGCACACATACATACACACCCACACACATATACATGTACACATACATACACACCCACACACATATATATGCACACATACACACACACACACATATACATGTACACATACATACACACCCACACACATATATATGCACACATACACACAAACACACACACATATACATGCACACAAACACATACACACCAACACACATATACATGCACACAAACACACACACACATATACATGCACACATACATACACACCCACATATATACATGCACACATACACACACCCACACATATACATGCACACAAACACACACACATATACATGCACACATACATACACACCCACACACATATACATGCACACATACATACACACCCACACACATACATGCACACATACACACACACACACACACATATACATGCACATATACATACACACCCACACATATACATGCACACATATACACACACACACATATACATGCACACATACATACACACCCACACAGATATACATGCACACATACACACACCCACACACATATACATGCACACATACACACCCACACACATATACATGCACACATACACATACCCACACATATACATGCACACAAACACACACACACATATATACATGTACACATACATACACACCCACACACATATACATGTACACATACACACCCACACACATATACATGCACACATACATACACACCCACACACATATACATGCACACACACCCACACATATACATGCACACATACACACACCCACACATATATGTGTACACACACACACACACACACATATATATATATACGCTATATCCAATCTCCCTGTGACCAGTGGGAGAAACTATTCATGGTAAGCCTCACAGCATTACCTACTGGACATGAATATAACAATCCCCAAAGCTGTGTAGAAAGATATCAGCATATTCACAAAAAATATAAAAAATATAAAAGATAAAAATAAAGAAGATATGCAACTCACAAAAAAACTACCACCTGATCGATCAGAAAATTCAAAACCAGAAAATCCATCCATATTGTTATATTATCGTCCCATTGAAATCTGTTTCCTAGATCACAATCACTGATTTTCCTTACCTGCAATTGCCTCTCTGTATCCGGACCTCTACAAGTTGTAAATATTTTATGAATTGCGACCAGAGTATGTCATACACTCGGGGGGTTGATTTAACTCTTTGTTCTTATTATGCACACTCTTTCATTCCATCCATTTCTCCAAACTTGTGGTACAGTATCACAATGCACCACAAAGATACTGGGCATAAGAATAACAACACTGGCTTTATAAGAAACTCACAGTTTCCATACGAGTTGTGTTCCTTCTTGTCTCCTTCCCCTCCACTGTGTCGCCAGTTTCCATACAATGTAGCAGAGTTGTCCGTGGATTTCCTCTTGTTATATCAATTAATAATTGTGAGGATTTAGGGGATCTAAACTTTGAGGCAATAGCTTCATAATTTTTTAGACAGGGAACAACACAAAGTTGAGGATTTTGTGGACAACTGGGACAGAAGAGTTCCTTAGAGAAAGATTTGGTTCGCCTAGAGATCAGAAAACGTACCCCATCAGGGTTATAGAGCCTGTTGGAGACATCTAAAGCTGGAACGTCGGAGACTCTCCGAAAATAAATTAGACATAGGAGAATGGTAAATTTAGCTGAAAGTTGTTTAAGAGATAATTCTTTATTAGGAGTCCATGAGTCTAGAAACAACAGAACTATATTAACGTCCCAGAGCTTAGAATATCGGGGTGTCGGTGGCATAGAAATTTTTACGCCTCTCATTTATTTACAAACTAACAGGTGTTGACCCAAAGGGAAACCTTCTATGTGGTTATGAGCCGTGTGTGGTGACACCAGGCCCGTGTACCCAAAAGCGCCTTGTTAAAGGTGGTATTGTTTTACCAGAGCAGAGGGGCGAGTTCCTACCTGAAGGATGCTTTGTCGTTGCGGAGGGGACTGAACCTGTTCCCCAGAACAAGGCAGAGGGGTTAGTTCCTGCCCAGCAGAGACTTTGCAGCAGAGGGGACGATACCTGCTCCGCAGTGACCTGTTCCAGTGGGTAGAAGTGCGAGTCCCTACCCAGGTCACTGCTCTCCATTGGGCTGGCTTGGAGGTCTTCCAATCCGGTTGACCGCTCCTCCTCTGGGTGGTGCAGCTAGATCCAGTGGCAAAAGCCCCCAGGTCTGTCTGGTGGTCCTCTGAGGCCGGTTTGGTGTAAATTACCTGGTAGGTGCCCCCCTAACGCTAAAGGGGCAGGTGCCTGCCGCGGGGGCCGTCACAAGTTGGTCTATCAGTATATTCAGATCTTGGGACATGATCAACATTTCGTCTAGATATATGATCATTTAAACTCCTCTGCTTCTTAAAAAGGAAACCACAGGTTTCATGATTGTGGTGAAGCACCAAGGGGCCGACGAAAGACTGAACAGGAGACATGTGAACTACCAAGTGACTCCTTTCCAAATAAATTGGAGGAGATGTTGTTGATGGTTGGTGATGGGGATTGTTAACCCCTTAAGGACCGGTCACGCAGGAACACGACAGTCACTTAAAGTGTTAGTAATAGCCAAAAAAAAGGGTTGTTTTTTTTTTGCAATTAGAAGAGCTTAAAAAGCTGAGCTAAATGCAAAAAAAATGTTTCTCTCAAACCGTTATGGTTTAAGAGATACAGGCATTTAACGTTCGTTGTTTCCTACTGACAGCTGTAAAGCTGTCAGTAGGAGATTTGTGTCGGTCGAAACGGAGGCACATGAGAAGTGCCGAGATCTTGTTACTAACAAGGAATCCCTTCATTGAAATGGTCTAAAATGTGTGCCTGAACACCATTAACACCATTAAGTTAAATATCTTGGTCAACTGGCCAACAATGTTGAGTAGTTTATCCTGACATTGTTTCAGGGATCGTTCTACGCCCTTTCTGGGATCTCTGACCGATTTGGATATGTACTTGGCCATTTGCAGATCCATAGTATGAGTCTTACAGGTCTTATTGATGGATGGCCTAGGGCACTTGGACCTTAATTTATTTCTAGATTTATTGTCCAGACCTTTCCTCACCCATAGATCAATGTACTTGGAGATGTGGTCTTTTGGTTTTCACTCTGCGGATCTCGGGTGCTAAATGGCACTGGGATCGAACAGGGGTTTACCCTGCTTGTCTAAGATGGAATTGTCAGAATCAAAATCAAGGTCAGATTGTCCAGGTGTGTAATCATCGTCAGTGGTTATTGGTCCCATTATTCCTCTGTGTAAGTATAAGACTCTTCCAAGGATGAGTCTAAGCAATAAGAGTCAGGTTTGGATCTGACCTGTTTTTTGTCTACTCTGTATGCCATCATCCCGAGTTGAGGTTCTGGTATGTGGGTGTGAGCCATGAGTCTGAATAATGTTTTTTGTCAGACAATTCTATGTGAGAACGATTAGTTTCTCTTCCTGAGGAACAGTAATTACATTTTCTTTTCCCCCCAATTTTGTCACGAAGACTTTTCTCTGGAGATGACTCAGAGCTATTTTCTTTTGCAGTAGGGTGGGGTTTTTGGTTTGATTGGGGTCTACTCCTTTGTTGCTGTTGATGGACATCAGTCAGAGATCTGGCTAGAGTTTCGGTCATCTGACCCATACAGGAAGAAATAGCATTGGCGACGGTTTTATTCACTGTTTGGTCCATGATAGTTTGAATATGGTCATCATTGGACTTGGACGCCAAAGCTAATTCCTCCTGTAAATCAGAATTGAGAGAAATGTTGAAATGAGGAGGGATTTTATTTCCCTTAATGGGATAGTAATGTTTCATAATAAAAGCAGCTCTAATTAATCATCATAGTATTTGGACTTTGGAGAGAGTTATTTAAATTCTGTCAGAGTTGTAGTTCAAGAGTAATTCAATGACAAAGTATTCCCCTCCTGCCCCTTTTACTGATGTAACACTGCTCAGCCAGATCAGAAGGGAGGTGCCCAGGTAGACTGCAGAGAGGGACAATCTTCAATTAAGATAAGGGAAAAAGCTGAAAAGCTTGTCAAGGGGGGCAGGGCTTTCATTGTTCTCATAGGAAGAAGATTGTCCCCTGCTGTTATCTGTCTGGTCTATGGACTGCATTCCACATCTGAGAAGAGATGACTTACACTAGGTAAAAGGGGCGGGAGGGGAAACTTTGCTTGTGAATATTTCTCAAACCATAAAAGTTTGAGAGATAAGACTTGTATTGTTCTTCATGTTTTTTTAATGCCTACAGAATAAAATAAAAATAAAACGAAGTATTAGTATCCCTTTAAGTGAGGTACAAGGTGAAATTAATTTCTTGTGGGACATTATATAATGAAAATGACTATAAAGGGTTAATGTCAATTTAACCTCTATAAATGTATAATATAATAATAATGTGTATTATTATTGAGTCCTGAAGTGATTCGGGTACGCGCACTGAAGCCTGAAGTGCAATGCCCAAAGGCAAGATGGCTGACGCAACACAATTATAGAGTCAGAGAAAAGCAGAAAAGGCGATAGAATCTAAAGTGAAAGGAGGAGGTAGCAGGGATGTGAGAGAGATTGAATCGCTCAAATAAGAGAGTAAATAAGTGAAATTAGCATCCAGTTTAAGAAGAAAAGGCTGAACTGTAATTGGGAGGTTTGGGATCATCAGTGCGCATGCGTGCAGAAATGGGAGTACAGACGCAGGGAGGCAGAGTAATAAAAATACAATATTTGTGGATGGAAATGAAAGAAAAACATCTTAAATGGGAGCGGAGAAGCTCTGCGGGGTAAGGGAACAGAATGGAAGTATGGAAATAGAAGGAAATAAAATTGTGATATGGAAAGGGACATATAACGTGATTTAGACACCGAATAAAGGTAGAGTTGCAATCTATTAACATAGCAGTATTAAATAGTATTCTAATACCAGTAATATAGTATAAGGACACAAAAATAACTCAATAGCATTAACTTAAATCACAGTCAAATTTAAAGTGTGGCTTGGCAGTGTACTTGTCCTGAGCAGAGCAGCAAAGAAGGAGGAAGTGGATTTACCTGTTATCTATCTTACACACCTTGCAGGGGCATGATTGGCTATATGTCATAGGGGTTGGGTTAAAGAACTATTACATCAGTTTGTTTTTTCTTCATAATTGTTAAGCTTTGCTGCTGAGTAGTAAACAATGGAGATATTGCATAATATGAGCCTCCGTGTCTTGCTATAAAATCGGCATTTTGTCTCAGCATTCCAGCCTCTGAATTATATGGCGAGGCAAGCATTTCAAACAGATACCTCTCGGTTCTCAGCTTGGTGGAGGCCACCCACCTGCTAATATATTCACAATATATTCAGTAATAGCATAAAGGAGGATAATGTTGGACTACCACGTCTCTTCCAACAAGTTTAGAGATACAATCTGATGTGAGTTTGCACCTGAGTTGCGCCTGTATATAAACCCATCCCATTAAAGGTATATACATACTCCAAAAATCCTTATAGTAAAATATCCATAATTTCTACCTTATATAGATAACATTCAAAACCTGCATTCTGAGATCAGTATTATCCCATTTCATTTCTGTCATCTCATCCCTGCTATAATTAAACTGTAGTCACAACATAAAATGATCACAAATTTGGAGATGCGGATATCTAACGCACTACCTATCTCCAAACATAGGACCAAATGCATTATGCAATACTCCTATATATAATCACATTATATATCTAATAGTTCTCTTTATACTATCCCTATTTTACTAGCAGTGTGGGACGGCGTTGCCCGTCAATTGTTTTTTGTTATTTTTTTATTGTATGTAGTTGTGTAATACCATAAATCATGACATTTGTGTAGCAGATATGGACATGTTTGTGTGTGTGATCACAACTATATATTTTGTATAAAATGTTAATCTTTGTTGTGGGACAGTCATGAGGGTCTTATGGTGAAAGTAAAAATATATTAGATGGAGGGTTTCTGAACTGACAGTGAACACTTTCAGAAGTGCATG